>JAUTBX010129291.1:0-10110 GCA_032361465.1 Lepetodrilus tevnianus | reverse complement strand
CCTCTCTCGTCCTTGTGCGTCTTCACTGCAACTGCAAGTCGTTCTAGGGGACTCTACTGCGTTGTGCTCGGCGTTCTACTACTTTTTTGGACGCAGTACGGTCGCACTGAAAACGCCGTCTTGGTGTGACAGGGGTATTACTGTACTATGACATGTTACAGCAGTTTACTGTACAACGACATTTTTCAGCAGCTTACTGTACTACGACATGTTACATCAGCTTACTGTACTACGGTATTAGTGATCAATAGTTTGCAGAGGGTAAGATTCTGTATAGCATTTTACACTTCAATTGGTCGAAAGAAAATTCCATGAAAAATAATTGTGACTTTTACAACGAGGATGTGCTATATACTGGTGCTTTAAAAAAATCAATGATATATTAAAATTGTGTTCCTAATATCAGGATGTATCCGTGGTGTGCATGTACCACATAATGAACCATGCTTGTAGTCTTCAGGTTAGTTTCATGTTTTGTTCGGTGTGTATATGCTGCAGTGTGTGTGCCATAACATGTATACGACATCTATAAATACATAAGGCATGAGGCACCATAACCTGTTAAGTTGACCGCTATCATGTTGAAAAATAAACGCAAATCAAACGGCTTGGTACAGAATAGAACTGATTGAAGGCCTGGACGGTATTCATAAATGGTTTAAGTCAGTTTTTTGCAATATATTTGTCCTTCAAAAACTGACTTAAACCCTTTTATGAATACGGCCCCAGGATTATATCCTAAGATGCAGTCCATAAAACCTTTAATGCCCTAATTGAAATTTAGCAGACATTAAAGAACGGTTCGCATCCGGGTATGGGAAACATGACTCCCAACAGAACACGGATGACTGGTACTTGAAATCTAGCTGTTATTGCAATTAGGGGTTATTATGGCGCCTTATGAACGCTTTCCGTTATACGAAGGTAGCATGCATTATCTATTGGAGTAAAATACCAGACCAAAATAGCATGGCAATGAATACTGGAAAGTTAAATACTCTTGAAAAATTACTGAATTATTATCCAGAATAATATGTGAATGCGAATGAGCGTTGTGCGTTGGCCTTCTGAACTTATTTGGAAGTTAAACAGTAGTTGTAATGTAAGCATAGCCAAGCTTAATGGTCTAGCATTATCTGAAATCTCTCGAAGTATATATTATCTTGGATAACGTCCGGGTAATGTTTGTAGCTTTATATACTGCTTTATAGTAAGAGTATCATGTTGTGCATTGGTATATCAGAACATGTTCGGTTTCCATCCAGGCGTGGTCTACTTTTTCAACTTATTCATCTTTACTGTATGCATGCATGTCCGTTCAGAGTACTAATTGTAAGCTTGCATGGCGTGAATACTAACTCTAAGCCTGCATGTTGTGAGTATGTCAGTGTCTTGAGATCATACCGGGAATCCCAGATAAGTCAGCTGGACGTCTATGTGCGACTCCGTTGATGTAAGCATTCCTTCTATGGTCCAACAGACATCACTCCGGGGAGGGGCTGTTTACAGACCAAGACAGCTCCAGCCGCTGGGAAAGCAGGTCAATGTATTAACTGACTGGCCAGTCGGACTCTGTAAGTCGGTATCTAAACATTATCACGTCTGTGACTGAGGAAGTTATCATTACAGTTGAGCCACGTTGGCAATCTCCAGTCCTGTTGCGGTGGCCTAACCGACAAAACGATCGTATCAACGGAAACCCACATACCAATCCTGACAACGTACTTTCCAGTTTTAAAATCTCATAAAATGGAAGTCGGGGAACTAAACGTTTGCAAATAACTAGAGTCTGCTGCGCTTAATGGAAATCTTATCGTAGATATCTGAGAAGAAAGGTTACCCTGTTTCGCAATGTATTTAATTCCCAGATCGTCCTGATATGAACACTCGCCAAACTGACAAAAAACCTGAGAGCAGATCTTAGACTTGTCCCCCCGAACGACAGCTACCGTGAATAAAAATAGCAAGATCAGATATATCAAATATAGAGAACAGCTGGAAAGGAACATGTGTATGCCATTGGATGAACTATGTATGCTAATCAGCATTTGACAGAGAGAATGTCATGACTGTAGCAAGAGGTGTAGGTCGAGGTGAATACATGCTACTGTTCACTGGTGATTTACAGGTATGCAAAGTATGCTAATTTTATACGAAACTTGAGTTTTGAGTCTTGGATTATCCTTGATGTATTTATTCTGTGCAACTCTAAATTGCAAATTGCAGATGCAGATACAACTGTGTGTAAGCAAAGCTATATTGAAATGTAGTTTGGGTTTTAACTGATAATGTTTCTTGGGTGGTGTTCCATTGACTCTCCAGGACAAGCGGTAACGTCCAGACATGAATGGAATACGGTACAGGTGTGTCCAGGACGCGTCCAATGTGTCCATGCTGAAGAGGTGGTGTAGCGGTGTATGCTGTCACAAACACACACTACAACAGCATCTGCCTCGGCCCTATTCACTGTGAATGGACTGCACGGGCTGTTCCATTCACGGTCTGGACACGTCTGTCCAGAATGTGTGTCTTGGACGGTGCATGGAACACCACCTTGGTAGTACTTATGGACATGTTTTCAAATGACAACAAAACAAATTTACTGAAAAGCGAATATGTAATATACCTTTATGACACAACATGCACATTGTAAACACTTTCTAGTGTACGTTAAATCACAGAGAATACCATTATCACAACCTGTCCACTGTAGGACATACGTACTGTAGAATATACGTACTGTAGGACATACGTAATGTAGTACATGCGTAATGTATGACATATTAGTACTCACTGTAGGACATACGTAATGTAGAACATACGTACTGTAGAACATACATATGTACTGCAAGACATACGTACTGTAGAACATACGTAAAGTAGGACATGCATACGTACTTATGTACTGCATGACACATACGTAATGTAGAACATACGTAATGTAGGATATACGTAATGTAGGACATACATATTACATAATGTAGAGCATACGTACTGTAGAACATATGTAATGTAGAACATACGTAATGTAGAACATACGTAATTTAGAACATACGTACTGTAGAACATACATACGTACTTACGTACTGCATGACATACGTACCGTAGAACATACGTAATGAAGAACATGCGTAATGTAGAACATACGTAATGTAGAACATACGTACTGTAGAACATACATACGTACCCTACGTACTGCAGGACATAGGTACTGTAGAACATGCGTAATGTAGAACATACGTAATGTAGAACATACGTAATGTAGAACATACGTAATGTAGGACATACGTACTGTAGAACATACATATTACATACTGTAGAACATACGTATTGTAATGTAACATTCGTCCCCAGGAACTGTTTCTTAAATAGTAGTACATGTAGATCGTATGTCGTACGGCCGATGATAAATTCCCAAGAAGGAAGGAACGTCGCCCCTCGTTATTAGCGTTAAGCAACAAGATATATCGCATTAATATAGTAATAAAAGGTTATGAACAGATAATTCAACGTAAACTCGATAGACACACCGTAGTCTCATGACTGAAAATTGGCCATGTGGAGTAGGCTACATATCAATCATGTTTGTTTAGGTTGGTATTTTACTTATATAAAATAAACCACTGTGACATTTCCCTCAGAACTCGTATCAACGTGTTCGTGACATACCATTACATTGGCTATTATAACAAATCCGAACAGTAATTAACAATACTCTCGCAGATCAAATTCGTGTCCATCACGAACATCGAATAACTGATCTTTGTTCCGGACTTAAGCACTATGGTAATTTATTCGATTAGCGTAGAATGACTATACTATATACAATTATCCTACTAATTATATATAACATCTCTAGAAACAACAACCGTCTAATCAAATGAAAATAAGTAGCATGATAATAATTGGCGTGTTTACTAACAAATGTTGTAATTTTCCGACTTCTTCTAGAAACAGTCCCCTTTTAGTACCGCCATTTCAAATGGTGTTCTAAATGAAAATATATATAACAAGACAGAGTATTCGAGTAGAAATGGTCCAAGCATATACATTAATTATGCAACTGACTTGAATTTGCATACGTTATGAATTCATTTTGCTGTCCATTCTTGTAAACTGATGACGGACAACATTGATTTAATATATTGAGCGTGATGTTAGTGGACATACATCTATTATTAGTACAGGTCTCTGCTTTGGTAGATTCCAGGAATAGCAGCATTCAGCTCTGTTATCTACAGAACAGATTACATGTTACGTAGATGGTCTGTGCAGCAACTAGCTGGCGTATTTACAAAGATTTTCTATGATAACTGAACTGCTAGGATCTGATCGATCTTGTAATGACCGACCCGAGATTAGATCTATTGACATTGTTAGCCGATGTCAAATATAGTCACAGTGACACAGTGGCACGAACACGCCATCAGTTCCTCCGACAGTCAACTTTCAAACATGGCGTGTCTGTTATCGTTATTAGCATTGCAATGTTATGGCACTATCAGTTTACACACCGCTCTCTGCAGATGTGGCACTCGGGCTAGGGATGAATGGTGGACACAGTCTGGACAGTGGTCACGGACAGTCAAGATGTCCAAGAAGACGTCCAGAGATCGGTCACACCTTGGTCTCGTCCTTCTCCTTGTCCACGTGGCCATTGACGGACACCCACAGGTTCGGAAGTCTGAGAGAGGTCCTGGCAGTGCTCCGCAGACTGGAGTACTCCGTGACCGGCACTTTGAGATTGAACGATCCGCACAGTCTGGACATGCATAGCACATTCATCAACTCTTTCCGGAACATCTTCCCCGTGATGATGTATATGAATATGTTGAATGCATAGTGGGTGGTTCCATACTCCTTGATGATTGTCTGAATAAAATAGTACGTGAAATATCGCTTCCATACCGGATCCTGCAGAACCGCATCGGCCGGGATCTCCATGCTCCCCACGGGGAAGGCGAAATACATTGCGTAGACGATCGTGACCGGAAGTGTGGTCATTATCTGGTAAAAAGACACCGCCAGTAACATCACAGTCGTTGCCGACGTCTTTTGTCCCCGGCCGTGAAGCTGATGAACCTCCACCTTCGACAGCCTCCTCAACTCTCTGATCACCAGGATGTTCAGGAACAGCACGTTGAGGGGGACAATAAGGAAGACGAACATCTCGATACTGGTATTCCACACAATGATCAGGTTAATCGTCTCCCCCGTCAGTAGCTCCTCCCGTGGCCCACACTCCTTCCTAGTTCCGTTGAATTGGTAAAAATATCCTTGAATTGCGGTTAGGCATAGTGAGAGGACAGTCAAACAGCATATCACAATCTTAGCTCGTTTGGTAGTGCAGAAAGTCTCCCTCTTGAACGGGTGACAGATTGATATGTATCTCTCCACTGTGAAACCGAGCACCAACAAGGGAGATAGGTATTGGGTTGCTATGTAGAATATCGGGTATACCTCGCACCCGAAGGGAACATTCAACGTGGGAATGCTCCAAACCGTTTGAAGTTCGAACATTACATGAAGACACAGAAATATCAGATCGTCCAGCGCCAATGCCGCCAAATAGCACCCGGAAGAGTGGCGCATGCGCTTCTGAATCCATATTATCAGGGACAAGAGGTTTCCCGGAAAGCCTACTGCGTATATAAATGGCGTCACGTATTTATCCACCATTACTTTTTCCGGGGAATAGCACTCGTCTAAGTCCGTGGGGTCGGTCAAGTCCAAGTCTTTGAGTAAAGTCACATTCACGGTCGTGTTTAGGCTGTAGGCCGTAACGTTGCCCATCCCGAGAGTTAGTAGATCCATCTGCGAAAATAAGAGAATATCATTCAATATGTTCATGTTAGTACAACTGCACTGGTGACGTTAATATTTGGATGTTTAAACATCTGCATCTAACGTATAAGACGTAGATTAATATATAGTATCCCGCCAGGGGCCATGTTCCCGAAACTATCGTATAGGCAACGACATCGTTACGCCCTGGTGGATGAACATTTCACTCTGTCTGGATCATCACATGTTGCTCCACGAAGGCTTGACGATGTCGTTATGTATACAGTAGCTTCGGCAACATGGCCTCAGGTTCGCATAAAACTTTTCACGTAATTTAATGATTGAAAAGTTATGTATGCTAAATATTAAATAATGCTAAAAAGTAACACGGAAACGAGTCTGACAACGAACATCTTTGAATGTGATTAATTATCCTCTTTGATATTTGGTGCAGAAGTGTAGCACAGTACACCGTGAACCTTCATCATCGTATCTGTGTCGTCAATTTAAGTGAACCCGGGGACACACACGTGTGTGTATGTGTACGTGTATGCGTAAGTGCGGGTGCGTGTATGTGCTGGATGACAGCGTCTCATCATGGCGATTATTTTAGTTGAAGTATACAATAAATTACTGTATTCTCAAATTATATCTTACTACATTACAAGTAGGATATATTACAGTTAGGGTACGTACACGTTCATGTAGTCCCGGAGACCATTCGAAGGCGGTACTATTTGTAATAAACTATGTATGCTATGCTTAGATGAGTTTACGGTATCTATGATATACGGTATCTATGATATACGGTATCTATAATACACTATAGTTGAACAGATACATGTACTGCGGAATTTGTAATACAGGAGCGGATACATAATTCAAACGTTAATTAATACTGTCAGTATACATGCATTTTATTGAATTATGTTGTGCAACTAGTATTGCAAATATAGTTGCTGTTCTTTACATGTTGATCTGTCACATGCTTCTCTGGCATCGTGTTAATCTGGGAGTGTGAGGTAAATGTTTTAGCGGCTGACTGTGACACATCTAAGATTGGTTGAGATGTGCAGCCTTAGACTGCTAGTAAGTGCCCCTACTGTACAAGTCCTCATTGATTGACAGCGCGAGCCGAGGACACGGGCAACAGGCGAACATGGTCGCTGCCAACAGTTTTAGCAGTGTTCGATTGGATTTATAACATTTAATTAACATACCATCCAGAAAAAAAATGGCGCACATTAAATTAATCCGATTGGCTTTGCGATATTGTGTGTTTTTCAATTATCCACTTAAGCACAGCTGTGCAGGTATTGTGTTTTAAGTACAATATATAGATTGAAACAGCTGCTTAATTTCGGCCAGAGTGTACACGTGATGGTGTGTGGGCGTGTGTGTGTGCGCGCGCGTGTGTGTGTGTGTGTGTGTGCGCGCGCGTGTGCGTGTGTGCGCTTGCGTGAGTGTGTGCGTGTGTACGTTAGAGCCATTCCTTGTCAAAGACGTTTCGATTTGTAATGATTTTGACATGTTTTCAAACATTCCTATATCAAGCATAATTCTTCAAACAATATCAAAGTGGTTAAAACTCGAAAAGATTTAAACGAAACGTCTTTGACAGGGACTACGTTCGAGCAGGCATGGTTGCTTGTGCGTGTAAACTACAACTAGAATCCATTACTACATGCTCGTATTTTGCTAAATATAGGCAGTACGTGAGCTCCCGGTCGTGTGGTTGGCAGCAATGGCGTTGCGTCACCTGTCTTTGACATCAGAGCATCCTCGATGTCAGCCCGAGAGGCTCATCCCTCGCTAATGTCATTGGTGAAGAGTCTTCACATCCCGTAGCTCACATAAATATGGCTCTTTAGGTCATCAAGTCGCGGTTACGTTATTCTAGAACGTCATACTAGTAGGTGAAGTATGTGGATTTCATAGTAAGTCATACATATTTGATACACAATACGGTATACCTGGTTTAAACGATCCTTGTTCAATTGCGAATCCATTTCAAGTAGAGTATATGCTTTTATCATGGTAGTTTGGGTAAATATCAGATGGCTTGGGGAGTACTTACGATTGAGAAGTCTCGTCAGTGCTGTAGCCTAGTACGCTGGGGTTGGTATCTGTTTAAGAGTTCTCTACACCAAATGTTCTCCATCACCATGATGATTGATTCTCCTAAAAACGAAATATTCCATCGTTACAATCTCCGCAAGCAATCCCACCGATATCAGCATCGCTCTTTACAACACATTAGCGGGCACCGTAGAACCGCTACTGTCCCTTCGTACAGCAATATTACTTTTTCTCTCATTCTTGTATAGTTTTGAATGAGATCACGTAAAATAATTGCGGCACGTAAAATAATTGCATCACGACACCGCTCATGCAGAAACCTACCGCAAGGTGCACGTTATTAAGACGCCTCACTAAAACAAATTGTTAAAACTGTCGTTAACACTCTTCGTGTTAGAAGAAAGAGTTAGATGCCTTACATGTCAGTGATAAATGAACACAGCAGTTGGGGGGGTTAACAGTAACCAAATGCCACCAGTATGCAACTCCCGTGTCATCCAAATGTGAACATTTCAAACTACGCGTGAGCATGGTCTTCTTTACGTAATGAGCCAATTACAGTTTAGAAAGTTCTGGTGTTTGCCACAAGAAGATTGCTCCGTGAGCTTGCATTTACATGGATGAAGGAATGCCATCAATTTGCGCGTTAGCTCTATCCTTAAATAGTTTAATGTTCCCGGATGCAATAGTACTTAATCAACGTTCAACAATGGTTCTTGTCATATCCAGGTACATACACATTCGAGTGATCCATCACAGCCGAGCTATTGCCGTATTGGCGTATTTCCCAGCTACGTTTATGCCGTGCATGGTCTGTCATCTCCCCCTCCCCTCCACCCCTACCCTCATCTCACCCCAGCATTAGATCGGTCTTACAATCTGTTTACCAACATAGGCACTGAACCGAACAAGGAACTGCGAAACCATTATCCAGCCACTCTCTTGAAGGAAATGTGTCGGCTGTATCCTGGCCGTGTGTGTTTGACCTCGTGCACGCTGACAAGTCGATTCCGTAGTCAGTAGATTACTTATCGGTCACTTGATGACCATGCTATGCAGGATAATAGCAACAATACGCCAATGCAGCTTGCTGTTCGATATGGAATAGCAGCCTTTGTTACCTGGAGGGTTCATTAACTTGATGATGTGATTATACAGAAGAAAACACAGGCCTTTACGAGGTCTAGATGCAAACTCATTAAGATATGATTTGTCTGTGTAGATGCTAAACTACTGTACGTGTATTTAATTAATTACGCAGCATCTCCTGTAGTAATTAATTACTTCCCCATTGTATATACTGTTGATAAGACGAGGCTTCGGTATCATGCTATATAATCCTCACGTTGGCTAATTTCCAACTGGTAAAAACTTAACGGGGTGAATTCTTTCCCTTCGTTAGAACTTGTAGCAGTTCGTAAGGAAATGCTAGAATCAGACACGCGTCCACAGTACACGCACTAGCACTATTATAGTATTACCATCATACAGCGTTATTAGCATTGTACGTGTCACCTTCAAGAACAATCTAATCCATCAGGGCACCTCGAGGGATGGAAATGGTAAGCGAGGTTTCGTGTTGGCGTATACTGTAGAACTAAGGACATCTAGTTACTGCAGGGGTGCACAACAATAGAAAGCATTCTTCAGACTGTGCGTATTGTGCATATTAATAAAACAAATATACATCAATCAGATGCATCGGTATTTTTTTTGTACAAGCAATAACTATCACAGTTAAGCAATGATGATGTATTTTGGTATATGCACACAACATGCTATTGTTCCTGACTGCAATGAACATATCAGTGGTCTGTCATCAGCAGGTAATCATCATCGCAATACAGTAGTCTGTTGTGCCTCACCCTTCCTGCTGAATACTACTTTTTTTCTGCTTCAAGGAAACAAGTGATCAACTATAGTCCCAATATTCTGAAGCTATCGATAACACTGACAACGTGCGCCTTCACACCTCGTGACGTCGAGACCGGATGTTGACGTTGGAATTGAATGACGTATGACTCCGTACCATCATGCACAGTTACACGCAATATCGCATTTCTTCCAATGTTCAGATTGCAAAGCGAAGTTCAGTATGTGTGTATAAGAAAGACAACTGGCAACGTATTATGGTTATAAGGTAGGCTATATTGAATGATCCATTTCTTAGTTAGAATGCACATCAGTGAGGTGTTGATAGATCAGCAACGGGCGCCCGTTGCACGACGCTCTTGTAGCGCTACAATA
>JAUTBX010129225.1:0-10118 GCA_032361465.1 Lepetodrilus tevnianus | reverse complement strand
AAATGAAATTTGCCATGTCGAATTTCAATAACATCCCGCAATTTTCAAAACACCATATATGTATCTCCTAATTACACCTTCTGGAAATTTTAATATTATGAATGATTGAGTGAGTTATTGTTTTATGTCACAGTGGGAATCTTTCACCCATATGCAGTTACTTTAATATTGTATTTTCCAACATTTAAATAGAAATAGGTGAAATAAATAATGAATTTGTATTTAGAAATAAATATTAAATCTGTAAAAACAAAAAACAATTTGTTCTGTCCTAAATATGTCTTATACTTTAAAAACTTACTAAATTACATGGAAAACATACTTAGTGAACTATAAAAGTTATATAATGTGAGTGAGAATTTAGATTTAAAAATAAATAATCTGTAAAACAAATAATCACTTTTCTCTGGCCTAAATATGTCTTATACATTAAAGACTAAAGTACATGTAAAACACATATAGCTAACATATAGTACTGACCTGTCCTGTATTGACATCATGAAGAGATTGACGAACCACGTGAGTGAATACTGATACATGGGATCGATGTTCGGGAGATCCGCGATTGAGAAGAACAAAATGGAGGAGTGCTTGGCGATTGGACGATATCCCATACGAGAGGCTTCTATCTTCTTCTCTGTTTCAATGGCAATCTGAAACAAACATAGGCAGAGAGATATGAAAATTGAATTTTAAATAATTGAAAAAAACACGTAATTGATCTTTGCATTGTTGGGCATGTGGTTTCAAATAACATGTTGTACTCTTATTCAACTTTTTCATCTCTACTGAGAATAACTATTATGTGTGCACTGAGCAACCACTTGGATATAAATGGTGCTTATACATTATTATTATTATTACTATTATTGTTATTATTATTATTATTATTATTATTATTATTTATTATAATAATAATAATAATAATAAAAATAATATTAATAATAATAATAATAATAATAATAATAATAATAATAATAATAATAATAATAATAATAATATTGAATTATTATTACAATATTATTAGTAGTATTACTAATATTATTATTATTATGGTTATTATTATGGTTATTATTATTACTGATATTATTATAATTATTTTTATTATTATGGTTATTATCATTACTGATATCACACAATCCAAACTGTGGGAGAAATCTTAAAGGACCGCTACCTTCTGTTTCTTGGAGATCTCGTCGGAGAGTATCTTGGCGTCGTCGAGAATCACGATGGCGCCTTCGTCTTCCAAGATGTTTCCCTCGGAGGCGGACAGTGTGTGGAGGATCTTATCCTCAATCTCCTTCAGCTGTTTGTTGTTGGACGCACTCGTCACGATCAGGGCTTGGCGCTCTTCTTCTAGCTCCGGCCTGAGGAGGAAGAGAAATTGTTTTTATTATTAATATTAAGTTTGATTGTATACATGTGACTGTTTACATATGACTGTCTATGTGTGACTGGTCTACATGTGACTGTCTATGTGACTGTTTACTTATGACTGTCTATGTGTGACTGGTCTACATGTGACTGTCTATGTGCCTGTTTACTTATGACTGTCTATGTGTGACTGGTCTACATGTGACTGTCTATGTGACTGTTTACATATGACTGTCTAGCTGTGACTGGTCTACATGTGACTGTATATGTGCCTGTTTACTTATGACTGTCTATGTGTGACTGGTCTACATGTGACTGTCTATGTGCCTGTTTACTTTATGACTGTCTATGTGTGACTGGTCTACATGTGACTGTCTATGTGACTGTTTACATATGACTGTCTATGTATGACTGTTTACATGTGACTGTCTATGTGTGACCATCTACATGTGACTCTTCATGTGACCGTATGTGTGACTGGTCTACATGTGACTGTTTACCTGAGACTGTCTATATGTGTGACTGTTTACATGTGACTGTCTATGTGTCACTGGTCTATATGTGGCTGTCTATGTGACTGTTTACATATGACTCTACATGTGTGACCGTCTACATGTGACTCTTCATGTGACCGTATGTGTGACTGGTCTACATGTGACTGTTTACAAGAGACACGTGACTGGTCAACATCTGACTGTCTACACGTGACTGGTCGCGACACTGACCTCTCCTTGGCCACCACTATCCCCAGCAGCTGGTCCTCCAGACCCTCGGGGGTGATCATGAAGTTGAGCAGCGACACCTTGGTGGAGATCTCGGGCAGGTAGTGGGGGTTCCGCAGCTTGGTGGTGATGTAGAAGCGGAAGTCCTGGCTGTACTCTATCACGTTGTCTCCCAGCCGGATCATGTCGATACCGCCTACACGCAACATACAGGTACAGTGTTAGCTCTGCCTAGATAGATACAGTGTCGATCCTACATAGATACAGTGTCAGTGTCAATCCTACATAGATACAGTGTCAATCATAGTGTCAACCCAATAGTGTCAATCCTATAGTGTGAATCCTACATAGTGTGAATCCTAGTGTTAATCCAAGTGTCAATCCTACATATATACCATGTCAATCTTAGTGTCAATCCTACATAGCTACAGTGTCAATCCTACATAGCTACAGTGTCAATCCTACATAGATACAATGTCAATCCTACATAGATACAGTGTCAATCCTACATAGTGTCAATCCTACATAGCTAGTGTCAATCCTACATAGCTAGTGCCAATCCTATATAGCTACAGTGTCAATCCTACATAGCTACAGTGTCAATCCTACATAGATACAGTGTCAATCCTACAGATAGTGTCAATCCTACATAGATACAGTGTCAATCCTACAGATAGTGTCAATCCTACATAGCTACAGTGTCAATCCTACATATATAGTGTCAATCCTACCTAGATACAGTGATACTCTCATATATAGAGTTGATCATATCGATACCGCCTAGAGGCAACATACAGATACAGTATTAATTCTGCCTAGATACAGTGGAAATACTATATAAAAATAGTGTCAATCCTACGTAGATACAGTGTCAGTCTAGTCTAGGATTGATCATGTCGATAACACCAAGAGGCAACATACAGGTAGTGATATTCATAATATGAAAGAAATGTATACAGTGTCATCCACAAAACCAGATACCGGTATGATGCTAATTATATCACATAACCGGTAGTGGAATGAAACAAACAACATTCATAATTACACTTTAGGAAGACAATTAATACTTAAATATATTAATAAATGAAAAATGGAATGAACGAGAATGTTATTATGAATCGAGACAAAAAGGACAGTAAACAATGAAATATTTTATAAAATTTATGTTCATGACATAAAATTTATGTTAAATGAACGCAATTACTTGATAAATATTAAATGGTATATACATATGCAGCGCAGAACACTCTTTAGTGTGACAGTGTGACAGTGTGAAGATGCAGCGGAAATGACACGAATATAAAGCCTGTGAAATGTAGCATTGAAATGAAGGATTTAAAAATATAAAAATAATTAAAACACATCATATAAATCATAATAGAACTCAAATTATCAGAATTCGTTTTCCTGGCATTTTTGTTTTATATCACCATGATCACTTAGACTGTGCCCAAATTCATATCTGCACACAATGTGGTTTGGTTTTCGGGGGGGAAAAAAGGGAGGTGAAAACCATTTTCAAAGCGACGGCAATTTGTGTGTAAATTCATGAAAGACTTTTGACATTTAAGGCACTGCTTGCAAAAATGTGTAAATTTCAAGGCTGGCTGTCTTTAAAGTGAAATGTACACAGCTCTGCGATTGATGGCCACTCAATATCGTGACATGTGACATGTGTCAGCGTCACGTGTATATTACTACCTTTCCGTTCACCAGTTGCACAGGCCTCTTAATAACAAAACAAATACTTGTGTGAGTAGGAAAACAATGATTTCTCCATGCTCCCGTCATTAGGGCAACTGTAGTTGCCTTCAGCATGGAGAAGGTTAAATGACAAACAAACAAAAGTAAAAAAACATCTATTACTAACAGACCTCTTAATACATAACATACTTTTAAAATCATGCTACGTGATCAAAGTTATAATATTTATTAAATTAACTAAAACGTCTTAATGGGTAAAATAGTCATCTTTAAAAATAACACCAAGACTATCTATATCTTGTGAAACGTTCATCAAGCTTTGAGATAGGAATCATATGAACTTAACACTACTTATATATAGAGATGAAAATATTATTAAAAATTAATAAAATGACTGATTATGAGATGATAGTCAGTAAAGTAAATATTAATTTCACAAGATCATCTTTGCAAGAGGTGAAATATATCTAATACAATTATTGCCTCTTTCCCCAACAAGTGTGAAATTTTTCACATTTTGTACTACTCAATGTTTGGATATCTTCATTTCCTAATACAGCTACCTACTAGATAGCTACACATGTAAATATGAAGTCACATTTCTAGTGAATAGATTTCTAAACTTCGTACAGCATTGACTTCTTTCATGGCAGAACAGTGTTCAAAGTAAAATCCGAATAGTAAAAGTATCCAGGTATATTCAGAGGCTACTGTGGGGATTAATGTTATTTTGCACTAGCAATATTGCATCATATAATTTTTGTAGATTTGTTCTCATATTTTGTCCTTAGTTTAACCCTCTCCCTGCTAGATTAAGGACAGGAACGGCTCTTTAGGACATCTCTGGTTGACTTCAGTATGGAAAGGGTTAATACGGTAGGTAATATTTAGTAGGAAAATATCAAAAATAATATCATACAAATATATAATATTACATTCAACGATGATCTTGTCAATTTAAGGCTGGATACAAAAGAATTGGATGTACTGCTAATTAAATAATACATACATATATATCTACGTGAAATTTAGACAATGCAATCGCTAGGGCAATCGCAGAACAATTATGAGTTAATAAATTGTATTCAGATTCATGTTATTATTATTTTACATTGCAGTAGGAATGTAACAATTAGATAATAAAAAGTCATCGCGTAAATTTGCAATTAATTTTTAAAAAGCAATATAGAATTTTTCACCTGAAATTTTCAGAAAATTATATATGTATTTTTTTTATGGTAGCTGCGTAGTTATCCTGCCAACACCTTTTAAACATTTACATAATTAACCCTCTCCACGCTGGAGGCAACCGGACATGCCCTAAAGAGCTGTACCTGTGCCTAAATTCAGCAGGGAGAGGGTTAATGCTAACACATCCAACAAAGAAGCTGTGATAATGATATATTATATGAATGTGACATGAACAGACTTGAGTAATGATCAGATTCAATGTGTATGCATATTCAATGATAACATACAATCAATATATATTATAACATATAATGTATAAATAAACAGTAAATAACATGTGTGTATTATATAATAATATATATTTATATATATATATATACAGTATCTATACATTAATTAAAGTAGAATAGTCAAAGTAGCGTCTGTTCTACAGTGTGCTGAGAAATTAGTGCGACCTAATTACAGTGTTTTTCTGTTCTATATTCAAAGTGAGAGAAAAAAGAATATATATGGTATAGAAAGGGAGACGATATTCGAAATAGAGACATTGATTTTTAATATTTAGATACACATTCAGAATATTGCCATATAAGAGTCATACACATTTTATAATTGATTATTTATTCATTTTAATATATTGTTAGAAAACAAATATTCCATGATCTGATTCATGTTTTATTTTAATCTAAAAATATAAATGAATAAATAATCAATTATAAAATGTATAGGACTCCATGCTAATGCATTCTCAAAGTACTAAACACTACATAAAACTTATTGACGGTTTACACAACACCAATGATTTAAAAGTGACTTTTTGATATACAATATTTAGTATTGCATCAGTGACTATAGTACAGTATAAATATATATGCTATTACTAGCTCATGCTGTTTTGTGACATATGTAGACGACTTTATATGCCTAGTCTTTTATCCCTTATTTAGACCTCGCATATAATGGCCTCGCATAAACCGGACACTTGCATATAACGGACTAAAATGTTATTTGCGGCATATGAGTATAACGGACTTCGCATATAACAGACAGAAATAGCCGGCCTCAATGTGTCCCGTTATATTCGAGGTCTACTGTGTATATGAAAGTACTATTGTGACAAATGTAGATTTCTTAATGAATAATCTCCATACTCAGGAAATGAAATTGATAAAAAAAATAATTATGAAATAAATTAACTAGATTGTCATGCTGTAAGTAATAATATTTACAATTCATCATTAATTATTTATTTGAACAATGTTTAAAGAAATACAGTGTACTCATTTATATGATACAAAACTATCCAGAGAGCTAGAAATGCAATGTGTCATTATTAGTATGTTAATATATCTATGCATTTCCTGCGCATTTCGATATTTACAACAGTTGTATATTTCCATATTGACACATACAAGTGAATGATCAGTTATTGATAGTCTTGTGAACAACATTAATATATCAGTTATTGATAGTCTTGTGAACAACATTAATATATGTACTAAGCATGTAACAACTATCTTACCAGTTTCACCTAATAAGGTCATAAAATACAGAGGTCAAAGTTGAGATGTCAAAGGTCAGGAGAGAATGAATGGCAGGAAATAGTATAGTAGGCTACCTAAATTTAGATTAGAGGACTTTTAAAGGGGATTTAATTTACCCATTGCTGGATTAAAGAAAAAACATCACACATTAGCTCATGTGGAAGTATCACATATGATATATACGACATATAATATAAATTATATGAATATCCTTTCCATGTTCCTTTCGAGTATTTCATAAGATAGATATAATAAAAATCATGCAAAATTCTTCAAATTTGATGAAAATTTACTTTAGAACCTTTAGATGTAGATATAATTAGAGCTGAAATGAATATTCGCATATTCACGAATTAATATTTGAACCCATTTTTAGAAGAGTTGTAGATATTATATTATAATAGGATTTCAAACGAATATATTCGAATACGAATAATATAATTACAAACAAATACAGCATTTTTGCTACCTTACAGCTGGTATAAGATATCCTGTCCATATATACGTGATATAACCAGGCTGAAGTGCTTAATATCCTGAGGAGATGACATATAAATCTGGCAGACAGGATTATTAATTATTTTCTCCTGTCCGAATAATTAGAGTAATTACGGTATTCATTTCAGCTCTAATACTAAAATAAAAATTCATTTAAATTTTAAGTGAAAATGTACACACATCTAATTTATTTAAACAAGCTAAATTTTAAACATGCACACACAGATAAATTTCCATTAGATCTACCGTAGAAAAAAAATTAAATTAAATTTAAATAAAATTAAAATTAAAAACTTACTTTGTCTGAAGGTTTGCTTTAAGAGCAGTGGCTCCAAAGATGGGTCCAACTCTTCCGCCACGTTCTCGAGCAGCAGTGGGTTGCCGAAGTTGATGCAGTTCTCCAGGGTCCGCATGTAGTCCGAGTCGCTCAGTTTTATGACCGACAGGGTATTGTCCTTCTCCGAGTTCTTCACCCACTTGTTGGCCTGGCCCTGGGGGTCAATCATCAGTGGCCTGTGGGGTAGGGGAGAGAAAGAAAGGTTGGTAAATAGACTGGTGGACTACATTTTGGACTAAACTCCTTAAAATTATTGGTTCAAAAATATGTATTAATCATCAGGGGCTGTATTCACGAAAGGGTTTAAGTAAGTTTTTGAAGGCCAAATATATAGCAAAAACTGACTTTACTTTTCGTGAATATGGCTCCAGGGGTCTGGGGTGGGTGTGAGGTGTGGGTGGGGGTGGGGAGTAGGGGAGAGATAAGAAAGGTCAGTAATTATTATTAACGTAATTACTCTAATAATTCGAATGGAAGAAAATTACTATATTTTTAGCAATTTTATTTATTCGAAAAAAAATAAAAAAATGTTGAAAATCATTGGTATTCGTATAATAATGGACAACCAAATTAAAGTACAAAATATGATTGTAAATGAAATGGTAAATAAATAATAATAATGTTTTATTTTATTTTTTATTATTTTTTAATTTTCTATCGTGTTCAAATAATAAGAAAATCATGATTTGTAATTTTCTTAATTGAAATAATGTTTTACGGTGAGGTGGGAATAATCTCACCCACTATATGCGATGATAGCCATGTTGGTGGTTTAGCATGGAAAGAGTTTAAAAACCTACCATCTCCTGGAATTGGCGACAATGACTCCGTTGTCGATGGAGAAGCTGTCTTTAGGCAGACCGGCGATATTCCACGCCTGGATTTTGATTGGCTCACCCAGCGTCTTGCTCAGCGAGAACAAACCAGTACAAGGGATTTGTTTTCTCTGTAAAAATGAAAACAAAACACTGCAATTGCTGCTACACCAATGAATAATGCCAAATTCTGGACTCCTGCAACCACCCTTCCCAAAATATAGCTCTGTAAATGTCTAATTTAAATCTTGTAATTTAAAAATAATATACTGTAAAAGACTTATATTAATCAAAAAGACTTATATTACGCGCTCTACACGCAAAGGTAACTTGTGCGGAATCAAAGTCTGTGTGGAAAAGGTCCGCGCGGAAACTGAAGCCCTAAGGTGTTTTCGGCTGCGGAGAATTCAACCAAGCTATATATATATATTGATGAAGTGAATATACCTGGACATAAGTGAATGGTCCCTTATATACGCATGGTAAACTAAAAAATCTAATTTTGTGCTATTTCACTGTTTATTTATCAAAGTGTTATGTTTTTAGCATGAGAACAAAGTTGTAGTGAGTTGGCTAGTTTTGAATCATGTTTCCCCGCTGCAAGCGAAGTGAATACGTAAATGCCAGCTGTTCTTTTAATCTTAGGTGATGTATCAATTAATACATTGATGGTTACAGGTTGTAACTGATTCTAATTGTACTTGATTTATTTATAGACCCGAACTAAACAATATTCGGAACTAGCCAACTCACTGTATTTCCTGTCGTATTTCCTGTTGATGAATCGGAATGGTTTCTTCTCACCTAATCTTGTCAAAATTGATAATCAGCTGACAATAGGAAGCCTACTCGAGGTAGGTGAGGTCACTTGCTCTATTCATTGCTAATTACTTGGCTTTTTTGCGATGCACATAATTTGATTCTCACGTACTTGTCAATAACGTCACTTGCGCGTAATTTGAGTCCGCGTGATTAAAGTCCTTCACAGTATATGAAGAACATTTTCCAAAATATGATTAATATGTGTGACTATACGCACTTTGCATATCTTGACCCAGTCTGCGGCGCACGAGTCACGGAATGCGGAGGTAAATGGACCGAGGTAGGCGATGACGCCAGCTGAGATGAGGACATCGCCGATGAGGTTGTTGTAAATCTCCTGGAGGTTGTTGGCTGCGACCAACCACCGGTCTTTCTCTCCGCCCAGACCTCCGATCAGCTTCTCCGCGCGGACCAGCTTCTTTCCGCACAGATCCACCTGGGAAAGGAGGTAAAATGTGACGAGAGTTAGCTTTTTGTTTTGTAGCGTATGTTTAAAGTAGGCACCGAGCCTGGGTGTTAGAGGATGAAGAAGTGATGATTCCGTCTTTGTAGTGATCAAGACTGCTGTTTTGTATGCTACACTTAAGATACTTTACATAGGTTAGCTAATTATATTTCTAAAAACACAAAGGTTTAGGGTGAGATCCAAGTTGAAATCTCTGTATTATGACCACCATCTTGATTTTCAAAATGGCTGCCACTTAACTATACCTCCATGTTTGTCATGCAGCAGCAAATACATTATTAAATTTTTTTCTCTTGGATTCCAAATACAATTTGCGGCAATGTACAACCAACATAAGATCCTATAGATTCATTTTGCGGTAAGCAACAGGCAATCAGTCACCCATCTAATTTGACAGTTTTTGTTGGTAAATATTAGGGGTGTCATCGCCATTTTACCTCTTATATCATGATACGTGATTCTATCTTTGTGAATCGATTCTTAATTTTAATGTGAATCGATTTTAAAAGACGTATTCAGATCAATTTGTTTTCATAATATTTCATAATATAGGTTATTTCCGCTCTTAATGGTGATTTTATATCTTAGTTTGTGCAGCAATGATATTATCATTTCCGTGCTTGTCTCATTGCGAATAATTGCACT
>JAUTBX010129214.1:0-10119 GCA_032361465.1 Lepetodrilus tevnianus | reverse complement strand
ATGTGGACTTACTGAGAGCTACTACTGCCGGACATGTGGACGTGCTGAGAGCTACTACTGCCACAAATGTGGACTTAACTGAGAGCTACTACCATCACACATGTGGACTTGCTGAGAGCTACTACTGTCACACATGTGGACTTAACTGAGAGCTACTACTGCCGGACATGTGGACTTGCTGAGAGCTACTACTGTCACACATGTGGACTTACTGAGAGCTACTACTGTCACACATGTGGACTTAACTGAGAGCTACTACTGTCACACATGTGGACTTACTGAGAGCTACTACTGTCACACATGTGGACTTGCTGAGAGCTACTACCATCGCACATGTGGACTTAACTGAGAGCTACTACTGTCACACATGTGGACTTAACTGAGAGCTACTACTGTCTCACATGTGGACTTACTGAGAGCTACTACTGTCACACATGTGGACTTACTGAGAGCTACTACTGCCGGACATGTGGACGTGCTGAGAGCTACTACTGCCACAAATGTGGACTTATCTGCCACACAAAAATACTACTGATCCTTTTAATTTGTTTTCGAATATATATATATAAAACATATATAGCATTTCAACAGCTTTATTATGAAAATAATCATCTATACATCAATAATTGATAAGTACAGTAGGCTTTACTTTTAGTGTTTGGGCAGCAGCGGGAATATGATTTACTTTATAAGATTTCCATAAAAATGCTTAATTTTCCATTTTGAACAACCATGAGTAGAGAGTACAGGCCTGTTCAGAAGAGCGAGTTTCCAGTTCCAATCCAGCAATGTTGTGTTATCTGTGTGTTGAAGGTAATGTCTGTATTGAAGACTTGACATATATTTTGCACTAGTACATCATGCCAGCCTATTAAAGGTAATCCTCGGGTACATTCACAAGCCAGAATTGACAGTCAACGAATTGCCACTAATGCAGTTGATTTTTAATTTCAACATATTTTATTGTCACAAATTCAATAGGATCAGACAAAAGCGAAACACTTATCTAAGTCCTGTCCTTATTTACAACTTATAATAACATACTTGGTGCAAAAATATAGTGAAATATATACAAACAAGAAAGAGTTAAAAAGGAGTTAAAACATACATACATATGAGATATATGATCGTACACAGCAAGAAGTAAATATGAATACATGTACATGTGCTTACAGGTTTACTATTACATTCAGGTCTATGGGTGTTTCAGGTTTCCCTCTGACCTACAATGACATGCCGTAATATAAGTGAAAGAATCTTGACAGTAGCTCTAAACTCCTATTTAAAAAATAAACAAAACATTGGCAGTGCTTGAGTTTCCATCCAACATAAGAAAACGGCTTTTTTATTTGCTTGTGCATGTCACTTCAGGCATCATTGCAGAATTGTACACAAATTACAAACTACGTTATTATGGTGCTAATAAAAAATGTAAACCTTACAACAATCGCTGCCTGCATATTACTATAGCAGTCAGTGATACTAATGTTACAGGGTAGTTTATTTTAAAAAGGTTCACAACAATGAACATTATAATTTATAGAATATTACCACTCCAAACTCCAAACAAGTACAAGTATAAACTAATATATACTGACAAGTTAAGAAAACGAAATTTCAAGTTATAACTGTTAAAAATGCGACTAGACACGTATTGCTTAGACAACCTTTATAGACTATCAAAACTGAAACATTTGAGTAAAACAATTCGAAACTTGTACTGAATAGTAGTACTGAAAGATCTTATCACAGTTCATGTGAGAGCACTGTCAGATTTTGTCAATACCAAATGTAACAGAAATAATTTCAAACAAATGACTTCAGTCGTAACTCGTCTTGTATGACCTTCCAGTGACATCAAACAGTTTGACTAGACGTCTTTGCAGCTGAAAAAAAGGGGATCTCGCTGATGGTTCACAGCATCTGTTTGTTCTGTCTGGGCATAGTAACCGGAAGTTGACCTGGTCGTGGACAATCCTTAACGTTCTCAAAATCGTGTACCAGTGCAAAATAAAGAGCATAGCCACAATCGCTGTAATATCTCATTACTTAGGATGCCCAAAGCTCTCTCCTTGTCACCGTTATTACGCCGTCCAACATTCGAAAGTGAAAGAATTCAAACGAAAAGCCTGGTTTCATATGCAAAATGAAAAGAAATGCTGCATTACAAGAATGTTAGTTTCTATTTTAAAAGTTGAGTTTGCTAGATTTCCGAAAACGTTTTTTCAAATAATATATTCAGATCGGTTTTAACATGGTATATGGTAATATGAGTACATATTTTACTGATATTTTTTAATGTGGCTACAAGTACAAATATGACGAAAATTATAGTTGCATTTTCATACATATCAAGATTTATTGTAACTATCAGTGTGTCGGTATACTTATAGAACGTAGAACAAGAGCGCAAAGGTACTAGTACATGAACTTAATTATTGCATGCAGACGTTCATTGACAATAGAAATTTTCGAATATGTTGCCGGTATATTCTTCAAGTCTAGTCAATATTAGGGTCGGGAAATATTCTAATTTACATAAAGTGTATGCCGCAAGACACAATGTATTCCTATCCTCAACTTGACATGGATCTATCGACTATATGTTGAGAATAACCGATTTTCTGACGACCCCCTATCTTTCTTCTGATATCGTCACCAGGTTATCGATTGTACAAGTAAATTGACACTTGAGAAGGAAGCTAGTCGTCATGATCAGCGCACAGCTACTTGACTCTGACACGTGTAGTTTAACCTGATGCAGGGCGCGTCCCCCAGTCACTACTATGTAATCTGAGTCTGGCACTGAACTAACAGGCACTACTGAGCTATGGCACTGTCTGTGCTAACACTGCAACATATAGGAAACTACATTCAGTAATCCCTGGATATCTTGCAGCTGCATGATACCTGTACTACCATGATAGACTGCCTGAGGCCAGTGCTTTACCGTCCACCAAGTTCCTTCAACTTTAGACTACTTGGATCAGATGGCTTTCTGATGAAACATCGCGGACAGCATTAACCCTTAATGTCACGACATATGTTAATATAATGGACACGATTTAATCCAAATGTCAACTATTCAGAAAAGTTTGGAAAGTAATCGAACAATGTTAGCCGACGTGAATCGTTCAGTTACAAAGAAGTTTCGACAACACATTAGCAATGGAAAATAACTGCTCAATGAGATAAATCAACTACATTTTGATTTATAAAGCGCCGATATTATATGTCCTGTAACCGGAACACATGTTCAGACAGCCATTAAGTTGGCTGTTCGTGAATCCCGGAGGTTGTCCCCATAAATATTGTTTTAAAAGAAATATGTATGATGCAGTAGCCTGTATTTCAAATGGAATAATTAATCTGATTTAATAGTAGGCCTATATTATATATTTGTGTCTATTCAAAATATTGGGTTGCAAATTTAATCTGGGAAATTTGCAATGGGAATCACTTCTCCTAATTGAAACATGTTCTCCATGTTTCCTGTGGTTGTCATTATGTGTGTAATGGTCTGCACGCTTCCTGTTCGTATCAGCGGCTGTCAGTCGCCCACCTTCTGTGACATGCTGATATTGATCAACCCTCTGATGGATACCTCCATTAGAAATAACAGATCGTCAGGTTCAAATGAGACAGTCGACAGTCGGTGGGCATTACCAACTTAATATCGCCTGGCACGGTATTCCACGAAGTCAAGTCACGATGTAGGCCTATATGTAGAACTATATACCGCTCCGTTTAACGAAACATTTAGGTATGACATTTACAGTTGATATCCGAATCACTCTATAGTAATCTCTCATACCATTCAGTATTTTCCTACAACTTCCATTATACGAATGTCATCATTCAATCTGATTGTATGGCTTCCTCTTGAAAAGCCCCCATGAAAACATAGCATTGATTTCACTACCAGTACTGCCGCCAACGTGGGTCACGTGATGGCACTGAGGACGGGCGGGGTGACGAAGAAGCTGGACATGATGACGAGGATGACGACGGTGATGACGATGGAGATGACACAGAGGATCTTGACAGCACGTCCTAGACGCCGTGCCTGCTCACAGTTGTGTCTCAGATACTCCGCGTCTGCCTGCCCTGCAACCACACGTATAGGAACAATATGAATACACGACCACATACAGAACTGTAAACTACGACCTGATAAAGTAGTGCAGTTGAAATATTGTACAAACCAGTCGTAGTGTCAATCAAAATATTTTTGTTATCTCAACATTTCAACAATATTTCAGGGTATCGTTTCTCGAAGCTCTTTTATCCGCTAAGGGACCATAGCACTCTCTTTGCCGATAGCTAATACATTGCTAAGAGAGTGCTATGGTCTCTTAGCGGCTAAGAGAGCTTCGAGAAACGATACCCTGGCATTTAACGATGAAGACCCTGAGCCAATGCCACGACACGTACGGTACTTCTGCTGGAGTATAAGAGGTGCGGTATACATGCCCTACTGGCACACTTCTACGAAGCTAACGTCAAGCATTCCCTGACTGTAACACTATGTCCTTGACCACCTAATGCCATGCCCCTTACTTTGGCTAACACCTCGTCTCCGACTCTACCTACTATGCTATGGGGCCCTATATGTTATGCCCCTTCATGACTACTGGCATTGCTGCTGATAGGGTAAATCCTGTACAAGACATTAACTGGCGTATTCTCATCCCGGGTTCTATGTTAATGTTGTTATGGTCTATTAGTATCATCAGTGGAGCCATGGACACTGAGCGTCTCTAGTTACGGACGGGCATGAGAGACATCCCTAGGACACAGACTATTACTGACACAGATGATCCCCTATAAATCTGCGCTATTTATGGCAGTCCATTCACATGCTGTATTGGTGTGCCTAATGGACCACAGTTACCTTACTACAGCCAAAGTTCATATAATATTCTGGCATCTTGAAATGTAATCTTAAATAAATCGATGTAATGCGCTTACGTCTTTGCCTAAACTACTTTTTTTTCTGCGGGTTGTCACTGTAAGCTACGTAAGAAGGGCTTGATCCACACAGCTATTTTACCTTAACAATTGATTTTAGCTCCGTGAATGGAGCCCCGGAGCTAAGAACAACACCTGCTGCTACTAGGATTCCAAGCCGATGAGTGAATTGTTCTTCATACAATGTGATGGCTTGACAACAAATTGTATCCTTCCATTACAGGATTTGTTTAACTTCACTATGTATAATATAACACTAGATTAGATACAGGGTGACCTAAATACTAATATGTATACTACCCTCCATGTATTACGTATAAACAGCAGCTTGTAATGTTATAGTATTACCACTCCCAGTATCAATTAAGTTCCCATTAACGAATTAAGCCACCAATGTTGAGAGGACACTGACTCATGTAGATACTGGCATTTCCTTTAACGTATTTATTGTCCACAAATGCCATGGGATTTGTTATTTAAGCACTATTTACGAGACCCGCTCCATATAAAATACAAAGTATAGCATTAACTAGTATAGACATATAATTATATCAACACACAGATTGGTAAATAACATGTGAGGAATATGTACAGTGCAAAGCTAGAACGCAAAGATATACTGCATACACTGACATACAAACGAAGGACAATTATCTATGAGAACGGCTAATTAATAAGATGTACACAGATTGGTAAATAACATGTGAGGAATATGTACAGTGCAAAGCTAGAACGCAAAGATATAATGCATACACTGACATACAAACGAAGGACAATTATCTATAAGAACGGCTAATTAATAAGATGTATAGGCCTATATATTTGTGAACAGCTTTAAAAATAAGGATGATAAGATAAAGCGGGATTTCCATTTAGAATCGTTTCTAGAGAAGGTACAACACGGACAAAGGACATACTTGTTTACTTACTTGCCAGCACCAGAGCAACGACTCCTGACAGAGGGTTGAAGAATATAGTGGTACATATCGCTAGCCACATGTAGTTTGGTGGTTTACTCTCCAACGCTGGGATAGTGTAGATGTCAGTTCGCGACTCTTTCACTCCAGTCTCCCCCTTGTCCTCACCGTTACTGGTTCTGTCTGGGGAGGCGTGGAGTGCCAACTCCTCTACACATAGCACCTTACCATTTCCGTCGGTGCCATACCCGTCACGCTCTATCAGGTGGACATTACACCCGACCGCCACGTGACCGTGCAAGGACATAGTGTTGGTGTCTATTCTGACATAGCGTTTACGTAATTATATATAGTGTGGACATTGAAGAGAATCAGCAAAATATAAGTATTTTCATGAGCCAGTATGTATACATGTCCCAATACTTGCACAATGTATATGGGTTATCCTTGATGAACAAGGTATACAGACTTCCTGCCATGTACAAGACAACGATGTAGCTTGCATCCAGCTGAAGACGTACGTGCAGACAACGGACACATTGCGTCTCATTTCACAAACGTAGGAGTTCACATGGTGGAGATTATAGAAACAAACTCAGTAATATTTCTCCTGTGGCTTTACTACAAAATATCAACTTTCCATTGATGTCAATAGAATCGTGTAAACAAAACCTCAACCCACGTAGTTCCTTGACATGCGTGTATCCATAGAGTCACGACGTCCACATCATGCACATCAAGTCATCTACTTTCACTGTACTTCCACTGATCACATGATACATGTGTTTTGTCACTCGCCGTTTCCTGCGAATGCCGTCTGCCCACAGAATGTAAATAAAGTTAGCGCAGACGGCAGCCCAGGAATCGCAAGGATCCACAAGAGTCGGAGCGTGTCAACCTACTGACTCCTTATAGCTGTTGTGTGTCGCATGAAGAGATACTTTACTGTCTCATGGTATAACTGCTACTACTCTTGCAGTACTGAAGTCCATGGGTACTGGATCTGTTAACATATTATATAGATGCACGTAACAGTGCATACAAATGGTCCATACAAATATACATAATTATACTATAACGAAGGGAACACAAATAGAAATATTGTAACGGACACAACTTTACACTTCAATCGCAGTTGTCTATAGTCTAGGTATTAGTCAATCTGGTTGCTGGGTATGGGAAGACAACTGGGCGTGTGTCCTGACAAGTATTTCACCACCCCCACCTCCAGCAACCCATATTACTCGGCCTACAAGAATCCCATATACTGGTAGCACCGTAGACCAATACTTGGAATCAAAGTTGTACAGAACTACGGGTTGCATGCATAGTACAATAAATCGGATTTTATGAATTTATCAAGTGTTATATGTAGTTTGCATTCAGTATTAATAATCATAATAAAGACTAATATATTCGTCATTTACTTGACTGCAGTACCTGTATTAAAATGTCCTCTGGACGTATCACGTCATACTAGTACACTGTAGTTCGTACGGGATAAACTACACACGTGTAGCAAGACAAGTTGACGATACCACTGTTCATATTACATGCTTTTGGGGAGTTTTAGCCTACGTGGTATTCCAAATAATAATTCAGCGATATCAGACATGGCGATCTATTTACGGTTGGTAAAGATTCCATTAATCTGGGCTAGGGTTAGTATTACCCTGGTATACTGAACTATAGTAAGACATGCAGATCGCGGAAGATATTAACCTATGTCACTTCATAGAGTTACAGTGTTGATGGACTTTGAGGTTTCTCCTTAGCATATTTAGCAAAAGCGACAATTTCTGATGAACAGTAATGACAGTGATTACCAGACAGCCACCACGTGGGAAGGTATAATCAACACGCCATCTTACACCCATCTTACACCCGACCTCCTAGGTAATTGCAAATTGACTCCATACGGTAGAATTCTTAATACGATAATGATCTTTTTGCAATCGATTTCCAATATCTACCAGATATGTGTACAGTTTGAATAATTACCAATACACTTGTATACAATAAAAAAAGGCAGTGACCCTTATAACAAATGAGTGTGGTGTACTACTGAATAATTAGAGTAATTACGGTAACTTGATTAATTTCTCTTGAACAATGAACGTTGCGGTAGTCCTACTCTAAATATAGTATCATTACCACCTTTTACATAAATACAACTCCCATAGAAGCATGTGTTAACTCGCACACAGTTACATTATTTTACATACTAGTTTGAATGGCCCCCGGTAATGGGGTGAGGGTTAATACTAGAATGCAAGGACATATTAAATTCAGATTTCATATTTGCTAGCAGTGTTGGTGTTAAGAATATTGATTTCCCGACTCGTCAACTAAACAAGCGCCTCACATTCTCCTCCATTCCAAGCACAAACTAGTGAAGAGTCACAATTATAGTTTGGCATGAAATGCATTGACACCCCTATTTCGTATATTACAGTACGGTATATTGGTAAATACTTAATGGAATGAAAAACAAAAAAACTTTGTTTTCTTATTTCATTTGGCCAACCAAAATTAAAAAATATCAAATATTGCACCAATAATAAAAAAATCTGTTTATGTAACGATCACCAAATATTTTGACTACTAGTATTTAATAGTATTATTTTATGCAGAGTGAGGACGTTCGAAAGAAGGCACAGTAGGCAAATAGGCTGAATTTGCACGTGCAGGTATGTGAAAAGCATCAGCAAGTGCAAATCGAGCCTTTTTACTCGTTCCTTCTTTCGAACGTTGTCCCTCTGCATAAAATAATACTTAGTCAAAATATTTGGTGATCGTTATATAAACAGATTTTGTATTACTGGTGCAATATTTTTTATTTTCGTCAAATAAAATATTATAAGAAAATGGATTTTAGTGTGTTTTTCATTCCATGAAGTATTTACAGAGATAATCTACGAAATAGGGGGGTCAATGCATTTACCGTTCCTAGTTTAGACATGAATTTCTATAACATTCTACCTCCTTTTAAATGTCAACAGTCAGTACATGTACTCAAAAAGTAAAAACAAACATCTGTTAAAAATCCTTTCTTTAATAACGCTGTTCAAAGTATAACACAGATTATTTTTCATGCTAAAGACACTGAAGTATATATTGCTTCATAGAACGGAATATTCCATACTTTAGAAGTCATTGCTCCATAACATGAACACTGGGTGATATTCATTACACCAGCTTGCAAGATGTACCAGTATATAAAAAAAATCTATCAATAAAGATTAACTATTAACTATCAGAATCTCAATTAAAATGTATCTATGAAAAAGTATTCATAGACTGAACAGATTAGATGGTTGTATTTATTTTCCACATGAAATCTGGTAATATATGATTTAGTGTAACAATGTCAATAATTTCATAAATACGGAAATTGCCCTAATAATTCAATTTCAGTTTCTGTTGATATATTCAATTTTAAATAGAATAATATGAACAACTGATGGAAAATATACAAATACGGTAGGCATGGTTATATTTCATAGTATTATAACTTGATGTTAGTCCAACAAGTTAGATGTTTATCTTAGATGGAGGGTGAACTTGTAGAGCTGGGAACCGATTCTGGAAACGTTCTCACAAACTTATTAGACTAAGAACAGTTTGTAGCCATACTATAAGAATTGTTAAGAACTGTTCTTGGGCTAAGAAGTTTGTAAGAACGTTTCGAGTATAGGGCCACTTTATATGTGTGTGTGTGAACTAATTTCTTTAAAAGTTGTCCAAAGTACATGCTACAACATAACGTTCTATCACTTCATTGTGAAGAAAGTATTATTTCATCCATTTACAGGCATTGAATGGTTTTGGAAATCAAGTCTTAAATAAAAGAAAAACTTTTATTTTTAAAAGGATGATGTTACTGGGGAGAAATGTCATTAATGGGGAGATAACTCTGCTGCCAGTTTCATTGGTTGCCGACAGACTGGCACTTGTATCATTAGTATGACAAGATGTCACTTTGTCATCATTCTATGCACCGTCCTGGATATATGGAAACCACTTGTATTGGGTGAACCCTGGCCTGAAAATACAATTGTCAATATTATTAATACTTTAAGTTACAAATATGGTGACCAGATAGAGAGGTTCATATGCTATAATAGCGAGCCAAAGTTATCACGAGATATACGACGTGACAGCATTTTGGGCGCATCTTAAACTATTACGTGCGTCTATGCGTTATTACGCAAGGGGAACTACCAGAAGA
>JAUTBX010129202.1:5861-19460 GCA_032361465.1 Lepetodrilus tevnianus | reverse complement strand
GACAGAGTATCAGATGAAATGTTCCCGAAGTGGTGTCCACACTGATGACCTCTAGACAAGAGTTGCGTACCTTGTTCTTCTCCGCGCCGAGGAGTCAATGATTAAACGAATTCGATTATTCTCCCGTCTCTGTATGCGTTCACAAAGATATGTGTTTACTTGTCTATTATGGGTGGTTAGTTGTGTAATCCAAACTATGTGCACTTAATGCGTCGATATGCGCAATTTGTCCTCAAAGACTTTGGAGATGTACTCACCTGCACACCGGAAGTCCGCCAAGTCTGTATAGCTGCTCAGCTCAGTGGTTTGAATCAATACCAAGAACCCAGTCTAGTCATGGTATTTACTTTGCGCAGTTCTGCCCTCAACAGAAGGCAATGTACTCAGTAGCCGTGATTTGAAGAAAAACAACCTCTGCAGCACGGAAGTCAAATAACCTTCTATGCAGTAGTTAAGATTTCAGATATATTTGATCGAGATTTCAAAGATACGCTTTCAATAGCAGAAAATGCAGTCCGATAGTCGATAGTCGAGATTTCAAAGAATTACACTTGATGGCTGAGAGTCATGCAAATAAAACTCGATAGTCGAGACATCAACAAATATGATGATATCAGAAGGGTGTGTGTGCACTGGTGATGTTATAGCTGTCTGATGTTACACACTGTAAACATAAACAGTGATGTACATGTTATCAGCAGCGTGTCCACGTTGCCGTGTGTCTACCTGTCATTGATTGCGGAAACTGTTCCACGGTCAAACTGACTGTCACGGTCAAAATAAATTGTATGCAAACTTTGGCAACTATTTTGAACACACGGAATGACGTCAGTAGAAAGTTTACTAATGTATTCGTGTAGACAAATAGAGTTTCTGTATCCAGGGGCCCGTTGCTCGTAGCGGATTGTAGCCTACAATTATTGTAAGGTCAGCGCTTTTTATTGTGGCGCGAGCCCAGTTACAATTATTATAGCGCTACAAAAAGCAACGGGCATTACGTATGTTAACTAGATACATGTATAAAGCATCGCTTAACATCAAAAACACACATACAACACAGAGAAAGCAGTCAAAAGTAATCAAATACATGATTATAATTATTATTCATATTTAAACGTTAAAAGGACTAACACACATATTTTACCTATACCCGTTGTTATTATTGCTCGTATGTAATATATAGAGCAATGTTTGTAAGCAACGCAAACCTATCGAAATAAATTATTTTACCCCTCGGTGTTAAACACTCAATTGTTCTTAAATGGCGGGTTTTCACTCTGTTGGTCACGTGGATATAAGAGTACGTATTGTTGGTCTTCGGTCAGACGGTTGAGAAACACACACACACACACACACACACACACATACACACACACACACACACACATATATACACACACACACACACACACAGAGACACACAACTGATGGCATGTCCTGTTACTACGACGACGAATCGACCCAATCCTTTTTCTATGATCTTCCAGACCCAGAGACTGCGAAACATTTTGAGTACTATTTCATTTTCAAGTTTAAATTGTTTCTGGGGATTTGTGAACAAAACTTGAGCATGAAATCTTACTCAAACACGTTTTGTAATCACAGGGCCAGACCTACCTAATTGTCATATTTAACAATGAAAATGTTGCACAATCAATGGTTCAGACCCATAAATCCACTTGATCGAAAATGTATTCGATATATGAGTGTGGCATCGAGTGTTAGTTAAACTACGTATATTGGTTTGTGACGTAAAGTTTCAGTTAACATTCGGTGTGAATCACCGCTGAAGCTCGTGGTGATGTCTCCACCGTGTGGTTTCCACGGAACAGATCAATTGTTCCTCGTGTTTGTCAGACCAACGTTGAAAACCTTTTAAAGTGGACAAGTTGAAATCAATGAACGTAAAAATCAAGTTGGTTCGATCGATCTGATACAATAGAACATTTTTACAATAAGTGTTTATAACGAAAATAACCTTCATGTTATTAATGCGGTCTCTTTGGATTGTTCTGGACTCATAGTTACGTTTGCTAATTACCATCCAGAAGTCGCAATGAATGTTAGTATTTACTAAGTCTATTATTGTAGTCCACGGAACAAAAGGCTAGAAGACTAGTTCTTGTTGCTCTGTATAATTATCACTTTCAAAATAATAAATAATAAATGCTGAAAACGCGTTCTATTAGTCATTAAATATTAATATTAATTATCTTTTATAGTAAACAATACATTGAATTTCGTGTTTGTCGTAAGCTATGACGTCATGGTTTCTAAAGGAAGCCTGCAGCCTTGTGATAGACATGTAAAAGAAATGTGACTGACGACACACTTACTGTGTATATTGGAGATCTCAGTCGTCTTCTAGACATTGAAACATAGTGTACTTCATAATAAATATTTAAAATGAAATAGTCGTTCAATAACGGAATATGAGAATATGACATTATTTACAAACAAATCCCATAGTTGGTCATTAATACGACCTACCTACTTCATCCCATACCTTGCCATTATTAACAGCCTACATACCGTAATACGCCTACTTAGTACTTAGCGCACCGATATGTATTTATTAACCATCTATTTCATCCCATAATTCGTCATCAATTACAACCTACTTCATCTGATAATGTCCCGTAATGAGCAACCTATTTCATTCCGTAATTTGCCACCATTATCATCACACTTCATAGAGTACTACGCCGCCATTAAAGAAGTATTGCACAGCGTATCACATCATCATTAACAGCACTTCAAGACTAGAACTGAATCCTCTATCAACCTACTTCAAACAGCAATACTTCAACACTATCAGCCAACTGCATACCCTCGTACGACGTGATACGTGTGTGGAGACCTGCCAATGGTTCCAGAGGTCACGAAAGTCAATCAAGACTTAATCGATGGCAATTACCCGGTTAATAACAAATGTTATGTGATATCCAATGTCCAATAGCGCACATCACGGAATATCGATCTTCATATCAACTGCAACCTTCCCACATAGTCTCAGCCAAATGTTTTTAATGCCACCATAGAAACCAGTTATCGTTCTCCTAACATATACATTAGCACAAATAAGAAGAAAAAAGTTCCACATTATCCAGAATTTATTCCCGGAAATATGAAGTATTTTTGCTTGTCATTGTTTGTATAAACCATCACAGAGGAATGTTGTTATGGTGGCTATGTGACAGCTATGGCGCACAGTGGATGGAAAGTTACGTATACTGATGTCACGAGAAACCCCCCGATTAAGTAACGTACACGGGTTTGCTTTTAATCCCATCAGCATCTATAGTGAAGTGGAGGAACGGCGGTATACATCACTTGGCATTATACATCACTTGGCGTTATACATCACCCAGTGACTGTCACTTACAGCATGTCAGCAGATATTGATTGGCATTCAAACTTGTCCACGTGTTTTCCTGACGTCGACTCCTGGATGCATATCGGAGAAATGATGTTGACATGGATATTGTGTATGCATGTTTAATAAAAAAAATACTCTTGTCAATTATAAAGAGAATTTGAAAGCGACTCTGCAGAGTTGAAATGTTTAGAGTAGCCAGTGGTTACAAACTTCTCGATCTATACCACTGGGAATTGAGGCAACACTGCCGCAACAGTGAGTCTATAGAGATAGCACAGTAATTGAACTCTACACGAACAATTCTCAGACTAACAATTGATGCCATGCATTCGAATAAATTTGAAAGTTTCATTAAAAATTCAGAATAGATCGAGCATTGATAAATTACTTGACGATGAAAACAATAATTTAGACATCGAGACTGATAAATGCATCATCGTTATTTGTTTTGAACTTATTCCGTAGAAATGCGACACTATATCTATTTTGTTATCGCTAAGGAATTGTTTGTATGGAACCTAACATATTCCATAGTCTGTATTGTTCGGATTGACACAAAGACGATGTACGTAAATATTATAAAAGGCTAATATTAAGATATGTTACACAATATCTATTATGAGTCCTATGTTAACATAACAATACTTATGCTGAGTACCATATTAACATAATAATACTTAATATTTATTATGTAATACTTATTATATGCCAGATCGAACCCTAAAAGGTTTTCCCTAAACGCAGTATTATTACCCTGATCAATGGATCAGTGTTCGCTTAGTGTTCCTTCTCGACTCCCTAGGAAGTATGCAACCGAAGCTGCCGTTTTCATCTCACATATTCTACAGTTATCAGCTGATATTTGACTTGTTTCTTCTATACAGGATGGACGTACGGCGCTACATTATTCCGCTGCGTATGGGAAAGACGATATCATCAAACTACTGTTGAGTAGGAAAGGTGATACCGCTATACCAGGAGGGGTGAGTAGGCCTAGTATTTTATCTTTCCGTACTGTTTATCGCGGGATAAAAAATAAAATACAAACAAATATTGATAATATGAAAATATCGCAAACCAGTGAGACATTTGGATAATGAAGCTTGTTGCTCAATTTACTTGTGTAGACAAGTTACACCATGAACTATATAATGTCAACAAACCATGATTGTATGCCTTTTGTAACATACACCCCCAACACCCCGATGATCCCACGAAAACAACATTTCCCATTTCTATAGCCCAGTGTTCTTGTAGAACGTCTAGAGCTACCAAGCAATCATTAATTCATCTCCCCAAATCAACTGTTTACGGCAGACTTTCCAATTAAGTGTTTTCCAATTAAGCGTTATTTTGAAATTTGTGCAGTCGAACCAGTATGAATTAGACGATCATTATTGAGCAGTGTACTGGTAGAAAACAACGGTTGATGTTGCCCTCGTGTTCTATGATACAGCATTGTGTACAGCCATCCACATATAAGTCCACTCATGGCCACCCAAAAGTAATTATTTTTGTGTGGGCCAGTTATGGATTTCCTAGACTCGCTCCGATGAGTTATGCTAATCCCTACCCGAGGATTAACGTTCATCCGTTATGGAAAGGCCGTCTATTCTACTACTAATGCCATTTAGCACTACCGGAAGTGCTTCGATGATCAAGCGAGAATCCAACGTCATTCCCTAATAACAATATAATGGTTCGTGTGTGTGTGTGTGTGTGTGTGTGTGTCTGTCTGTGTCTGTCTGTCTGTGTGTGTGTGTGTGTGTGTGTGTGTGTGTATGTGTGTGTGTGTGTGTGTGTGTGTGTGTGTGCACGTGTGTGTTTGCACGTGTGTGTCTGGGTGTCTGTCGGCAACGTATCCTTCATAGATCAGTTGATGCATCAACGACAAGATAAATAGCGGAACGTTCCCTTTATTCATATAACATGTTAATATGTTGATAACTATTGAGTACTGGGGACCATGTACATCAGTAAATAACAACTTGTGGGTGGGTAAATTAAGCGTACTTAGTATCAGATCGAAATTCGTTTGTCCATTATACAGGTATATCAAGTGTGAGATTATACCTGTAAGTACATATACATATCGAAGAATGGATTCAATAGAACCAATGCAAGTGTGACGGAATGTATTGAAATAATATAACATATCTCTTCTCATTTTCCCTAATAACATCCTGTTCAGTGTGCCTATGTAGTCACGTCACTATTGACTAGTACTTCAGGCTACTCTCAAGTGGCTGAGGTCCACTAGCCTGGTCGACTAGCCTGGAGCGTGGTATCTCAGTAAGGTGGACATTGCATTGTCGTGGACATCGACTAGTCTGCACTATTCTGTAGCGTCGAGATCATCAAACCACATTAATGTCACAATGTTTTCAAAGAATAGGCAACGAATCAGTTGAATAATATGATAATACAGAGAGAATACAAAAGTGACGGGAGAGTGTTAGCTAATCAAATTGAAGATAATATTATATGGCGACAGGATCACATATTTAAAGTGACGATAGCATTTTACTGTTAAATAAATAAGTATAGCTAGATATGTCTTCTGTGCGGTTATATTACTATACTGGGAATTACAAGTGATAAACATTATAAGTATACGTATACAAAAATATGACAAGTTTAGTCAATCATACATACATATACAGTAGTATGATACTAATAGTAAAAATAAAAATGAATGATAATCTTATAAATATATTATTAAGATCGTATGGTGTTATCTTCGTATTATTGTTGAGAAATATTGTATTTCACTCCCCCTACTTTAAGACCTGAAGTAGAACATAGACTTGAGCGGTCATACTATTTTCGGTGCGTTTCCTTTTCTGCTCAATATATCGACTAGTATTTCCATTAGTCCTGTGGGGAATTGAGTTAACAGAGTAGAACGTGTGTGTTATTAAGTCTTGTGTTTGATTCTATTTGATGCATCTTATGATTGATTACACAAGTGAGTAACAGTTTTAATACACTTAATAGTCGACTCTCGCTTCGCCGCTCGGTGATGAGTAGATAAAACAAACCGATAAGCGCTACTTGAAGGTACCGTCGCGAGACTAGAGATCGATTGCATACGATCTGACCGTCACGATCTAGAAACACGTTGATATCATATCATCTGTTTGCAGTAAAACCATATAAAACAATGGACATTTGATTAAATGTTGATAATATGATTAGCTGGTTGTATTTTTACAGTGCAGTAAATGCTTTGGTAAATATAGTTAGTAATGCACATGTATAAATAGGGCCCGTTAATACCACTTAAAGGTAAGTAATATTCTAGTATGTATCTGCATGGCGAGAGAGAGAGAAAGAGAGAGAAAGAGATGGGGAGGGAGAGAGAGAAAGATATGAGAGAGAGAGAGAGTGAGAGAGAGAGAGAGAGAGAGAGAGAGAGAGAGAGAGATTGTTTATTGTTACCAGATAAAAACATAAAACATAAAACATAGCTTTTGACTACGAGTCATACAACACATTTGTTACTAATAAAATTGTGTACATACTAGTATACACTGAAATTACTGAGTATACAAACGACGACGGGTGCATATGTGTGCAGGTACATGTAATGGAGACATCAGGTACATATGCACCTGGATATGAATCACACGTGACGGACATTTCACAGCCTTTTGGTTATCAAAGGTTGGTGAGATCGATCACATTTGTTTCTCATGTTACATTCATTTATTGACAATGATTGTCCATGCATGTTTCCTGTTAATTATGAAACAATATTAGAAAATGTTTCTGTTTATCGGAAACTTATGTTTTCTCATGAGCTTTTGGTATCTGAGTAAGCATTTCAATTCAATTAGTTCATCGGTCTGGTAGTGGCACTTTGACCTATACAGGTATGTTGGTACATAGCAAAAATAATCACACGTGAACATGACGATGTATAGACCCAACATTAAATTGTATTGCATGGTTTCATCCTTTGTTTCTATTTGAATGTAGATGAGAATGGATGGTCTAGCTTCAGGCGTTGGTCACTTATATAATTTATGGGATATAGAGTACTGGGGCAGTGATACCATTTCATTGTGAAATGCTACAGCTATATATACTGTACATGTATGTTATTACGAAGATCTGGCAATTACTAAATATACATGATGTCCAAATTCATGTGTAACTTACTTTTACATATAAAATGACAGTGCATATACATTTAAACATACATATTGTTAAACTATTGCAATCATATGTCTACAAAGGATTGACAATAGTAAGCATGTTATATTAGTAGTACGACAGTATACGCCGTGCCACGCACACGCGCACGCACACACGCACACAAACACCCAAACAGGCACGTATTACGTGTTACTCAATACACTTCTATAGACAAATCAAATTACGTTATTTCAGTTAAAATAAGTTCGACTATGAAGTATGTCAATAAACCTGATTGAATGCCTTTAATATGACGGTATTGACGAGCCAGCGTGAAGTGACAGTTCTAGTTTTCTCCTTTACAAACACACGGACAAATCCGCAATAAAAATCCTTTCAATCTGTTATTACTGGCATCACTTCAGCATAAAATGGTATTCAAATTTATATCAGATACATTGAAGCACACTAAATGTCCAAATGCCGTTGTCATTCACCATAATAGAGATGGTATCGATTCCAATATATCGCACGTTGATTTACTGTGAAGTCAGCCGTGATTCCCCGAGCTCTCACGTGTATTCTGCGACACGTCCCCTGTTGCTACTCACTGCTCGAGAGCGCTCTTCAATGGAGAATTTCCTGACAAATAAAACACTCCCCGGGCTGAATATGAACATAAGGCATTTCTACGCAACGTGTGGCAATCTCAAATAGGAAATGTGGGATTACGTTGCTCTTCATTGATTATCACTTGATGACACACTGTGTTGATGGTGGTTACAAGTGGCTCGTGGTGGTCAGGTGGCTGCAGTTTGTATTATATTCGATAACTTCAGCCACCTCTGGTGGTCATACATCTCCAGCAGCGTCATTGTACGCACTCTGCTGGTGTTGGCACACTTCCGGTATTCGTTCACCTCTACTTCCGGTAATCATATCCTCCACGTGTAGCCGTTTTTAATCAGTTCGCTTTCGCTAGCTAAATAACCGACAATATTCACCTTTTATTTCCACATAATATACTTAATATTCCCGTTCCACTATTTTTCCATTTTAGCTCCACCTTATTGAATCATAATATTGCCATTACATCACATCAAACGAAAGCCCTTGCTCAATACCCGTGTGAACAGTGTAACGAGACATTTCATAATGTTTAAAGTATTATTAGGAATAAGTCCACAGGACGATGGCAAAGCAACTCGAATCATAACTCGAATGACGTTTCCCATAAGAACAGTTGTCAGAGGCCTCCGGGGTATCCTTTCACAAAGCTCTCTTATCTACTAAGCGACCATAACACTATCTTTGCATGCTAGCAAAGAGAGCGCTAAATAGTCTTTTAGCGGATAAGAGATCTTTGGGAAAGGATACCCTGTACGAAACACCGAAACTCTAAGGTAGCCTTCTCTCCAACCTTATACCATTGCTACGGGTGCAGTTACGGCTACCATATAGAGTTACCTTGTTTAGTACAGGAGTGCCCTAAACATTAAAAGATACTGAACATACTTGCATTTTAACCCTCTCATTTCTTGATTAGGCACATATACTGCTCTTTATGGCATCACAGGTTGCCTTCAGTATGGAGAGGGTTAAACCGAGATTTACGTCATTGCTTTCTATGTGTAGGCCTACAGTAAACCATATCGTACGCCTTGATTTAAACACAGACTATAGTAAGACCTTATCTTGTGGCCTAGGCCAATTCCCTCCTGCATGGAACGGTGTAACTAATTTTGTTGGACAATTGTTACATGGTAGATATGATAACCTTTCGTACAGGGACTGTTTCATAAAGGAAGTTCCTAGGCAGACGTCTTCATTGCACATTTTACTGCTGGACGATTGTTACTATGTAGATAGAATACCCCATAGTTCCACCGTTTTGTACAGTAAGGTCCTAGGCAGTATTTGGACGTCTTCACTGAACATCTTCCTGTTCTGTTGTAGCCCCTGGATCAGATGCCGCTGCACGTGGCATGTGGGAGGTCAGCAGGCGCCGTCCACGCAGTCCAGCTGCTTCTCAGAGCCATGGGTAAAGACGGCAGGATGGTACAGGACAAGGTAAGCCTTCAGTTCCCCGCCAATAGTCGTAAAGAACGTCATGGCCAACGACGGCCGGATGGTGCAAGAAAGATCCATGCAGACTTCATACAGACTAGACTGCAAGAAAGAATTATCCTTTAATTATGTGGGTGGGGGAGGGTGGGATGGTAACGGAACTGTTCAACAGATCCTGTCTTAACAACTATCTTCTCTGACATTCTCCCCGTGTTCATCATTCAATTATCAATGCTATCTCCCTATCTCTTTTCTACTCCGCTCTCTCTATCTCCTCTCCCTCTCCCTCTCTCTTTCTCTCACCTATGTGTGTGTGTGTGTGTGTGATTGCGTGCGCGTGCGTGCGTATGTGTGTGTGTGTGTGCGTGTGTGCGTGTGTGTGTGTGTGTGCGTGTGTGTGTGTGTGTGAATGACTTACTTAGTGTCACCACCTCCCTAGGCAGTACTTATAGATATGTATTCTCCTCTGCAACAGATTGTGTTTATTTAGTATGCTATGATTCAATGAACACCGATGAAGACTTGCTCAAAGCTGGCAAGAATTATCAATATATAATGAGACTAGGTGCACATTCATTCTGTATTCTTCACAAAGTAATTCTACCCTTGATACTTGACCTAACTTCCTAGGATAGGATTAGAATACCGAACAATGCCGCATTAATTAATGCTGGAATAATGCACTTGTCAGGATTCTCGCCACAAAGAGACATATACCATACGAAGAGAATATCCCATTGGTGAAGTCTATGCTGTTGTCATTTTGGATCTTTAATACAATATTGAATACATATTTATTTATATGATATCTAATATAATATTAACTGGGTATCTCGAGCTGCACGACTTCCCAATTCGCCGTATCAAGTCCTTGAAGTTACAATTTATCAGATTGCTCCGCAAATAGAACAAAAAATACTAATCCGCTATATTGAGATGGACAAAGCATGTTTCAGAGCTGTTATTGATGTTACAAGTAATGTTACATGTTTACCAGTAGCTTATGTCGATCGATTCCCACATTAACTGAATGTTCAATCAATGTTAGTCCACATGTTTTGTGGCTGATGTAGAATGATAAAGCATCTACTTAATTCAGTTAAATATATCGCATAATCATTCTTCATGATAGTAATTTCTTCAGTAAACACTCTATAATATACAACCATGAACGTGAACATGCAAGGACATACACTAGTACTGTTAATACCCTAGACACCAGTACATTGTATTGAGTAGAACATCACAATACATTGCATAACAATGCCTCCAGAATATATTATTGAAATACAAACAATTCAAAAGTAAAGAAAGTCTATATTCAGATGTAGAACGGTTTCTTGACTATTCTTGTATTGATTTAGAAGTGCGTAACGGGTTATGTTTGGCGCCTATTGGATTACATCGTGTGTTGCCATTGAGGATGCACTATGTAAGGGCATTCTATGTTGTATGCACTAGTATTTTAAATGAATCTGGATTGCTGTGCTATATTTTTCTAGACGTAGTAGATGTAAGAAACATCTAAAGCCTCCGATAAAGCCCGTAGGCAATACTATTCAGCAGGCATGTTATGTGTGTGTATTTGAATGTGTGTGTGTGTGTGTGTGTGTGTGTGTGTATGTGTGTGTGTGTGTGTGTGTGTGTGTATGATTTGTTTGTATGTATATATGTCTCCCCCCCCCCTCGCTCTCTCTCTATCTTTATCTCTCTCTCACTCTCTCTATCTATCTTTGTGTGTAAGTTTGTACCAAAGCAATTTGTACAAAGTAATTATGTTCGCGTTCTGCATAAAAATGTGTTGGTATACTGTATTGTATTTCAAACTTTAAAAATACATCCTTTGTGTTTCAATGACGATACAAATAAAGCCTACTATACCGTTTCTACAAATCCCGTCCCAGTGGGCCCAGCATCAATGTTCGCGAAAGTTACCTTTCTGACGCGATATTGATAGGATGCACTGAATGTAGAGTGACAATGCAGTTATCATCCTTGGTCTTGTCAGTACCAATCAGTGCTCGCAGGTTTACTGCAGCATTCAGCGCTACGGAGTTGCGGGTTTCCTCCTGCCCTAAACTGACAAGTCGTGATATTAGTGAAAGATTCTAGAAAGCGACTTCAAACCCCAATACAAAAAAAAAGATACACTTTCCATCTAATATTCTGGCGCGGAATACATTAATAGCCTATTACATTGCCGTACGTCTCACTTCCGGTCTCAATGTTTGTTCCAGGATGGGTCAATACCATTATTTTTGGCGGCGGAAGTTGGCAATGTCGCCGTCTGCCGGGAACTTCTCCTTCTCTCCACGGAACAACAGGTCCAACACAAACGAACGGTGAGATCTGCTGTATCAGCAATTTCATAAATTGTACGATAAATATTGTTAAACCTTTACAAGTAACTCTGGTAGAAATGTTTATGTCTTATGGAATTAGATACATATTTCGTAGCAAATGGCACCATAGCATACTATTCTTCAGAGGAAACATGCCTTAAATCTAATGAGATGTATGACATAAGTATGTTATAAAGTACAGGACAAAGTAATAACACTGCGTTTGTTATACTGTACAGGACAACGGTGACGCCGCCATCCACATTGCTGCCCGGAGAAGTGACATCGACCTGGTCAAACTGCTACTGGATAGCAAGACGCCCGTGGAATACCAGAATGTACGTACAGAAGTCAGAGTCGTGTGGGGCAGTGGGGTGAGGTGGAGTGAGATGGGGTGAGGTGGGGTGAGGTGGGGTGAGGTGGGGTATGAAGGGTGGAATGAAGCGTGAGGAAGTATACGCGTATGTGTCCAATAACGTCAACATGATGTTCGTATTGCAGTTCCATTCTTGTATTCTATTAATGTACAGCATGTACAAAGAATATCGCTATTTAGTATGTGGGGTGGTGAGGTGGGTGGGATGTGCATGTCTGGGTGTTGGGGAAGGAAAATTCGGATTAAATTTGAGGGAGTATACGCGTATGTGGCCAATAACGTCAACATCCTGTTCTTATTACAGTTCTAGTCTTGTATTCTTTTAATGTACAATATGTACACATAATACGCTATTAAAGAGTTGCCTTGTTTTACGATGGTTATCTCGTACATGAGAAGTGGACCAGCATTCTCTGTGTAAAGTACGTATGGACAACTGGTTCGTATTGCAGCTCGAGGGTCACACAGCTCTTCACCTGGCGGCCTGGGAAGGATCAGAACCCTTGGTGAAGTTCCTCTACAACATGAAGGCCAACCCAAACTCGCCCGACAATGTAAGCCTTTCTACCAAATCCTTCTATAGCGGGGGTTCATCCTAATACTAAGTCTGCCTTTCTGATTTGTATTTTCCAATGTCTTGTAATGCCCTGTAATACCGGGTACCTTGTAATGTCTTGTACCGTGTTCCTTCAGTTCGACAGAACGCCGCTGCACATAGCAGCAGAGCGAGGTCACTCACACATCGTGGAGCTTCTGGTGGACAAGTTCAAGTCCTCAGTGTCCGCGCGGACCAAGGACGGCAGCACGCTGATGCACATCGCCTCAAAGTTCGGGCATCCAGACACGGCATTGGCCTTCCTGAAGAAGGGAGTTCCACTCCACATGCCTAATAAGGTATGCCTCTCTAGAATCTACCCTTCTGGGAATACAGAACGTCTACAATATGATACAGCATAAAGTTACGAATCTTATTATTAATGCCATGAAGTGAGCAAACTTCCACAGTCACAACACCTGAGTCTGCATTGTGTGGTACATATTGCTTTATTTTACCCCCAGTCGGGCGCCATTTGTCTCCATGCTGCCGCTATGAAGGGACACACGTCCGTCGTCAAAGCCTTGCTGCAAAAAGGAGCACTTGTGGACACCAAAACGAAAGTAAGTACCTAATATCTCAATTCCTGTCTTAACTTGCGTCTGTATTACATAACTGTAAATTGTTTTAATCCACATTTTCAATTGCTGATGTTGCTTCTGCTGCTGTTTCTACTGTTGTTACTGTTGTTACTGTTGTT
>JAUTBX010129158.1:0-10129 GCA_032361465.1 Lepetodrilus tevnianus | reverse complement strand
AACGTCTTTTGGTATGACGCGACCAGGGATCGAACCCACGATCTTCCGCACTCCGGGCCGACGCTCTAACCATTACGTCACGAAGCCGGTTTATTAAATACCTACCAGGAGATATTGCGGAATACAGCAGCGAATATAGTGCCATACTACAAACCAGAGGGCATATTCTCGAAACGTACTTACGAACTTCTTAGCCTAAGAACAGTTCGTAGCCATTATTATAAGATTCGCTAACATTATTTTACGATCGTAAGAACTTTTCGAGAATAGGCCCCCTGAACAATAAAGTTCGAATCCCATCTGGAACCAGACACCAGTTCGAAACTGTGTTTCCTCATCAATAACTTAGACAAGTATGGCTGTCCACATTGCGTTCATCCGCGACTTCTTACAGTTCTGACTGTCCGAGAGTGAGGACACTTACACCGAACTATTACTATGGTGTGGGGTTGGGGTGTGGGTGGTAGGGTTAGGGCAAGATAAAACAAAGCATATTATGAGTAATTTGTGTTATCGTACATGCCTAGTGCCTACTAATCTTCCCATTGTCATAGAAGTACGACGTTTGGTCATTAGGGAGGGGTACGGATACTTCGCAATAGTTAATATTCAATACAGGTAGTTCTGACATTGAATACAGGTGAACGAACTTTTCTTGTATATTTATGATTCGGAGAGACTGTTGTACACATAAACACGTAGTCTTCTCATGTCATACATACCCCAGCTTGTCGTCCAGTTCCACTGAATCGTATTTCCCCTCTACAGAAACAAAATGTTAGGTTTCCTGTTCCAAGATCCGAACAAAATCCTGACCGGACATGATCACCCGAAGTGAAATCCTGCCAGGCGTCTGGTGGGATTTTGTTAGGATCCTGCGTCTCTCATCTACTATGAGACTAATACAGACTCTGTAGCGATCTCCTATCTGCAGGGATTCGGCACTTACGAGGCCGCAATGGTTGTCATAGTGGATATGATAGTTTCGAGAAACGATACCCTGGAACAGGAAACCTAACATTCTGCTGTGACCTCATCCTCGAAACACCGACCCAGTATGACTACTTAACCTCCGTCAGATATTGGACATATGTTAAGGAGCAATAGTCTGGTGTTCGAGGATGTCATGCACCAAGAGGGTGTTGGTCATGGGATTCCAACCAGAAGTGTCCTATCGATCTTAGCCAAAGGGGTAGCCCACCTGGCCGAGACCAATAACATAATATTTAGATGTATCACACACAGCTAAATGTGTATACGAAGTTACGACTCTGGGAGTGCTACGAGAGTGCTAAGGGAGCTTCGAAAAACGACATATCGGTCTCGTAGCCACTCCTCTCGTAAGTCAAGTATGTTACCATATAATACATTTACGAGAGCTTCATGTAACAATGCGTGTTTATTTCAAAGTTTTATTATGCACTGTAAGTCATAGCACTCTCGTAATGGCTGGGGTATCCTTTCAAGAAGCTCTCTTATCCACCAAGAGACCATAACACTCCTTTTGCCGATAGCTAATACACTGCAAAGAGAGCGTTATGATATCTTAGCGGACAATATAGCTTTTCAAAGGAACCATGATCGATGTACCGGTATAGAAAATGGCTATAAGAGCACTATGGTCTCGTTAAATGATAACAGAGCTTCATGAAATGGTAACCTGGGATGCGTTCAAAGACGCAAGGGCTGAGTAAGCTGCGTAGTTAAACTGGTTCCCTGTCACATATACGGTTCATGCAACTCTTGAGACAGTGGCTAGTTTGATAAGCCGCTTGTAAGCCGTTGTGTCTTTGAACGCACCCCTGGTGTCGAAGTTTCCCTCTGCCTTAGCCGCAACTCATCTCATGACACTAAGCGACCTCCGTAATTGGATGATACCTCGATGTAAACTCAAGTAAACTGTACGCTTGGCATAGTTGTAATGTATGTTTACGTTGTAAGACGATAAATCTATCCTATCCTGTGTTCAACAAAGGCGCAATGCGACTTTTAATTTCTTAGACTATCATATTATCAAAGTTCGTGTCGGTGTTGACGATGTTAAGCCCATGAAGAATGATATCACGTGACCCTGCTTTTCGAGGGAGCTAACAAATACAGCTGAAAACCCGTACTAATACGGAAAGAGCGACCTTACGTGCTGGCACTACCTTTTCAACATCTTAGATCATTTATTATCGACGGTGTCTTTTACAAAGTGAATAACTTAGACTTTTGACTTTTAACTCTTGTTTCAATGAACACATGACTTCTCCCTGAGCGGAGGAAGACATGGTGGCTCCCTACAACTTGAGGTCAACGGAGTACGACTGTACCTAGGCAATATTGGGTACACGATATAACGTGTACTCAGCCTATTAATCTGAATAATTCAGACATTATTACCCATATTGATACATTTAACAATTTAGCGCTTCTGAAACATGCATTGGGTACACATCTCGTTAAAATACAATTTACAAAATTACAAGGGATTTCACTCAACAGTAAAATACATCAACGGTGAATAACGTTTCTAAGATAAACTCATTCCGTTGTGCATATATATTTGACGTAATCTTTAATGTGATTTCAAACAAACCTGGGATTAGGAGATTAGAGGAAAATTGGTTTAAGTATCCCCCGGATCTCCTGTTCCCGAGTCTGTCATTGTGTGGCGGCAGCACGGGTTAATGTTCATAATCCACGGTAGACTGATCAGTCTAACGTCGGGAATTTGAATTGGGAGACGGTGTAATAAGGAACAGAATAGGGAGGATTGTCGTAAGAAGTTATAACATTTTTTATAGATGACTATCGAATGTGGGTAATGGTGTATGGCCACGTTAGTATCTGTGTCTGGCTACTGGGATCGTGACTATGTATGGTATTAATATGGTTTATCACCATCGAGACAGGTGCAGTTCCTTAACTTTATCCTTGCTGAAGACAACCGGAGATGCCATAAAGTGCAGTGTCTGTGTCTAATCCCGCAGTGAAAGGGTTAACGGGACTGGAACAGAATCTTTCACTTTAGAATTAAAACATATAATTCAACATCCTTTTTTAAAAATCAGATTTCACTCGGATCTTCTAACTATATTATATGTATTATAATGCATGATCAACATATCGGTAGCACTGAATGGCTTTACTTTTATTAGTAAAAGTTTCTGAAACGATTTGTGGGTAAACTCATAGGAATTGAGGAGAAAATCCATGTAATTAACTGCAATGTCTTTCTTTGAAGTGTTGTCTTGGGAATTCAAGATCAGATGATGATCACCGCGCTCACCTATATCCAAGCAAACTTCCATTTACACATAATATTGCGAAACAGTTGTTGGTAAATGTAAAAGAACATGATATACAATCAGAACAGTGGCCACAGTAGAGTTTCAGCACAATAAACTACCGGTAGCATTTAACACAAAACTAGATCGAGTCTCGCCAAGAGTGTCTAACTTATAAAATGTAATGAAATGAAAAAATACACGTTCATCACTGAACATGACCTTCAATGCATCTTCTCAAAGGACAGTATCGCGGCCATCGAACCATCTACATGCATCTGGGTATTTTTTAAACACTATTTATTGTGGAAACTTTCGGGATCCACGAACAGCTAACCTTATGGCTACATGAACATGCCTCCCGACTCTGCCAGAGCAGTATCACTGAGGCAAGCTCACTGAAATATACTTGACGGTGTCCGGAAACTGATGTTCTTGGAATGTGTTCGCCAGTGGCAACTACACATCGATAAAAGTATACACATGGCCTGGAGTTCGTGATTGGGCGGTATCGGTAGTGCGGTTATAAATATAAAGTTACGTAATTTCCTGCAATAGTAAAGCAAAGGCGTACTATCTGATTTACGCCAAGACTACGTACAGTGCCTTCATGAAACACGGGCATATGTGTGATGACATGATGGTAGAGCTAGTGGCAGCCCGTCATTAGATTGTACAAACGTAAAAACTATTTGTATACGCCCTCATGCAATCTATTAGTATTTAGTCAAACGAAACGTTATGAAAGAATAATTACCTTACATAAGCCATGCATTCGCAAGTGATTGATGCACTATTTATTCATATTACGTGAGGAGCATCCTCTACGAGCGATGCATGGCGTACAGGTCAGAATCGGCCTTCAATAGCTGTGATATCTACTTGGAAAACTAGCTCCTCCTAGACCCAGCACAGCTGATACGATCGTCGCTTAGTTCGCGGTGTCATGAACACACCATAGGGTTTTATACGTGAAGAAGATGTCAAGATACGATATCTTGTTGTAGCATTGTCCAGAGCTGGGTGTCATGTAGACTATAATGGACAACATTATCAGTGATCTGTTGATGTAGGCAATACAAATACATATACCTTTGCTGTGTTCTCGTGTAGGAAGCGTCGTAAGTCTAACGTAAACGTAACTCCAACGTAAGCTTAACGTAAGCATAACTCCAACGTAAGCGTAACTCCAAACATTGCGATGGCGTAGTCAATTACTAAGGCTTGAGTGACGTTTACTTTGCAGTTACGCGGTATCGTAAAGGAGAGCGAAGTTTTGCATGACTGATCAATCTTTGTAGAATACTGTACTTTAACATCATCAAACAACGTCATGAAAGCGCGATGCTATTTCGACATACTAGTCGATGACATCCGATAGTTCTATTAAAAGTACATGGACCTAGATTTCCTAAAAGTGTATATTCTGAAACATCTCCAACAATTGTACACCATTGGGCGCGTCCAATGAGGCGATAGAAAAACTTTCCTCATCTCCATAGTCTTCCTGGGAACAATGACGATACCCGGGACGCATACACTGTAGCAAGCTTAAGAAGTTTCAAACTTCTACCCGAGATCATAAACCGTTCATCAAGCGCGCATCACAACAGAGAGGGAGAGAGATGAAATCTACTTTTACTAACGGTTCGGGATGAACGGTTGCGACAGCGGGTAGCGGTGACATACGTGGATGTAGCGGGATAGCCGGGTAGCGGGACTACTGTTTATTGGGCACTGATGTAAAGCACGGAATGCTGTCCATAGCGGGTGGATTGGCTTCATCTCACATTCACCCAGCCTGTGGAGGATTCACCAAGTTCTCCTGAACGTACACTGTCATCAGGATCAGAATGAGTCTCGCCCAAGAGTAACTCACGTATTTGAAGACCTACATCATTTGTTACCGTACGTATTTCGTGGAATTTATGTTCAGTGGAATTTAGATATATATCCACAGTGTATGGGAGCCCAGGCTCCCAAATTACGAAACTTTCTGAATACGATTTTATACTCAACCTCAGGTTTGGTATGGAGATCTGCGAATAAAACTTTGAGAACAGCATGAAATCGTACTCAGAAAGGTTTCGTAATATCGGAGCCAGTTCGCTCTTCTAAAAAACTATCGTAGCGCTACGAAAGTCGTAACTGTTGTTAGCGTGTAGGAGTTATGATTCTCGCATGATACGATCGTTCTGTGTTTTTTTTCTTGATGGAATATCAACTTATTTGGATCCAGTATTTGAAATCCAGAATTTATTTCATGATTTAAGGATCAGGGGGACAATATGCCGAGGTCTTTCATGGTGAGGAAGATCCCAGGGACACAAGCTGTCAGATCTCGAACCACGCCCTACAGTGCCCCGGGGGGCGCAGGGCAGTCCTCCCAATGTTCCGCTGGACAGAAGAGCACCCCTGAGTCGCCCGCCCTCGTTGATTCGACAGGTAAGAGTGGGGATTGAAGTGTTATCAATGTCAACATCAATCCACATAGACGTTAGTTGTATGCATCTTTAGGGAGGTTTTACATAGAGATTCACACAGCGATTGTCATGTATGATAATATTTCGAATATGAATTATTAATCCCTGTTTGTATTGTACTTATTCATAGACCATATGCCTAGGAATTCAGAATTGGCGAGATGGCGAGCGATTGCGGGTTGGTGTCAGTTGTTAATGAATAAGTATTAGCTTGTCGGATACTTTGTAACGCTTGTTGGTCATTCACACAGTAGAGTAAATTATTTATAATGAAAACAATTCTGAAAATATGACTTTATGATCTCGAATTTCTAATGAAATAATGTCATAAAATATACATTTATATACAATTGTAGTTAATTGAAATGAAACACGTGTCTTTACTAATGGTAATTTGTATATCACACACACAAGCACATACTGTGCTTAATTATTTACGTGTATAGAACTAACACGTATAGCCCTTTCATCAATTTAAGGAACTTCTATGTCATCTATCACCTGCAGCCACATTGTATGTTTAATCTTCGCATTTTATTATGTTGGAGGAAACAGCAAATTTGTCAGCAAATAATTATAAGTAGAATTATTTGGATACCGATCATGGGGCCTATTCTCGAAATGTTCTTACGATCGTAAGACAATCTTAGCGATTTTTATAGTATGGCTACGATCTGTTCTTAGGCTAAGAAGTTCGTAAGTACGTTTAGAGAATAGGCCCTTTGTACCTTATCTGTGGAATTCTCCAAAATCTTGAAAGTTTAATATCTGGACTCAAACCCGTATGTTCCGCAAGCTCTACAGAAACTATCTATAGGATATGTCTGTATTTCCCTTACTGTTTTCCCCTTGCAATGTATATACTCAGCTGTTTAAAATTTATTGTAATGTACATATCGCCCCGAGCATCGTTTAAAGGATGTGAGGCGCATTATAAATATGCTCATTTAAAAAAATATATTTTGGATATTCGTTCACGATTTATCTGTCATAATAATGCAAGTCATCTAATTTTGTTTAGCGTCTGTTCAGTTAGAAAACACATATACACGTACAGAGGTCGAGGGAATTTAAGTCGAAAGATGGATGTATTTATGGGTTAAATTCAAAGTAACGCCCGACTCTGAGAATTCATCGAATTCCTATCTATAGTATAACTATGTATCATACTCGCTCTGGTGCTTGTGGACACCTATTACTGTATCTGTATACTGTATGCACTGTATAAACTATCTCATAAATGACATATCTACTATTGATAACTATATGCTTCTGAAACGTGTCACCATTAAAGCCCTACATTCAATGGATACCAAGATACACTTCGTAGAACATTCTCAATGCATTTTGAACATGTGCAAGTACAAACAATAATTACACCATGGCTTGTATATAAGTACACATGTACGTACATCAACCATTTACCATCCTTAAATCAAAATCGTCTTTCGATGATATATGTATTGTTAATGTTATGATATTAAATTATACAAAACAATTTTTATAGCAAATATATAAACAGCTGTTTTTGTCATAATTATGTGTATGTTCCTTGTTTATGAAATCATGGAATATGGACGATAACAAGTTTAGATTATTTGTCTAATTGGAATATCATATTTGCCTAATATTCCCAGTTCTTCGGAATATATCTGGATTCAAATATCACTAAAGGGAATTTCGATATTAGATTTGAAAATTATGTCAGCTTGTAAATCGTGAGTGTAAAAGTCTACACATGGTGATTTTAGACAATGATGTACGTTAGTCTATGATGTATCCTCGAACCCTCGAGTCCTATTTCATACGCTACATGGCCTTGAAGTAAATTCTAGAGGACAGTGTTTGACCATGATTAAATTGTGATCTGACTGATGAAGTCCCGCTGTTTTTCTTCAGGAAAAGCTGATCTCACTCCATCTAGACGCCAACTTGAACATGCGTACACAGCAGTGAAAACGGCCACTAAAAGAGTCACACCGGAAGTAGTATCCCGTGTCAGCGATACGGAAACACCGGCAGTTTCTACTCGTGACACTGATGAAGTCATACGGGAAGTTGTACAAACTGTCAATGACACAGTCATACAAGAAGTAGGATCCCATGTCAATGATACGCGCACACCGGAAGTTGTAAAAACTATCACCGACACAGTCATACCGGAAGCTGTTCCTCGTCAAGCGCACGTTCAAGCTCAACAAACCCCTCAATTCCTGGGATATGATCCACTCCATCAGATCCCGTTTGGTCCAAGTCTAGTACCAGTCCCGTGGAATCCTTACGTGCAAACTCAGTTACCTCCCCTTATGCACTTTCATGCTTCCATTATACAACAACTCCCGGTAATGTTCCCGCCGTTTTCCAGTGCAATTCACATAGAAGGACGTCCATACAGCGGAGGTATCCCAGGTCCGTTGCGAGTTATCTCCCCTACAGAAATACCATCACCACCTTCAATGACTGAAGAAGAACATTCGTCTTACGACAGTACTTGCACATCTCCTGTTTATTTACCAGTGCAGAAACTAAACAACCAATCGCATCCACTATTACAACCTCGTATACCATGCCAGCGAATCGGAGTTGACGTTACATCTAACGTTAAAAAGGTATTTGGATTTGAATTAATTTCAACGTATCTTATCTATCGGAATAAGATTTGGGAAACATATCAAATGTTATTAAATCCTCTCCTGTATGTATATGAATACTTTAACACAAATACTGAGTTAACAAATGGCTAACCTGAAGTTGAAAAGAAAGTACACACTCAAACAATCAAACAACTCAATATGTTTTGGTTTTCTCATTTATTAACATTTTCATAGTAGAGTAAAGTGGAATAGTTATGTTTGTAAACTGCAATTATTTAGTAGTTTAATTAGTGTTATGTAGTATACGTTCATAAATGTTGTAAACAATATTCGAAAGTATTCAGGATTAGTTCTCATTGACTATTTTTATGATAAGTTAAGTAACGTTTTGATTGTATTTTCCCCCACAGTCTCCAAACACGACGCTAGAGATGATCAATAACGGGTTTGGCATCAAGAACCCCATCTTCAGCGACGATACTAATTCTCAACCTTTACATTCGGGCATCTCACCAACAGGTAATCAATAATCTTTACAGTGATAGCTCTTTAGAATCAGATACAGATTCGTCTCCATGAAAAAGAGTATCTCAAAATACCAGAAAGGTATGACATTGGGTATGCGTATACTATTTTCATTCTGGAATTACCGGTAGTCTAACGCCGTGAAAATATCTCTATTTATAGAAGCAACATCCGGTCACGTGATGACGTCAGACACGTGTAACACGTGCAGACTGTGCGGTCTGGAGGTGGACTCAACCCGACTGCTCCAGAAGCACATGAAGACTCACAAGGAGGTGAAGCGCTTCCTGTGTACAGTCTGTGGGAAAGGCTTCAACGACACGTTCGACCTCAAGAGACACACTCGCACACACACAGGTAATTAATGACAGATCAATGCTTTCTGTTCTTAAAAACGTATATCTGGCCACGAGATTACTCAAATTGTTTCGTAATCTCGGTGCCAGGTCCAGAGCATTCGGAAATTCTTTTTCGTACAATTTATTGTGTTTAGGGATTCGTGAAGTATAATTTATTGCTGTTGAAGATAATCATGAGTTTATAAACGGTCCTACGCTCGAGGCCAGCTCATCATAAATGAATTTCACCCAAATATTTCAGGTGTGAGACCTTACAAGTGCGAGCAATGCAGCAAAGCCTTCACACAAAGATGTTCCTTGGAATCGCACGTCAAGAAAATCCACGGAATACGTCTCCAATTTGCCTTCAATGAACGCAGGATGAAAATGTACGTGTGTGAAGAGTGCGGACACTCGACCTCTGACCCGGAAGAGCACATCTTGCACCTGCGCACTCGACATCCGAACAATCCCTCGCTACTACGATGTCACGATAGACGACAGTTTAAGTTCAGGAGGAGGAAATACGACTGTTTGGACCAGGACTTCCAGGAGCAGAGAGTCTGCTGATGTCTGCTAGTGTCTGTTCTTGTCTGCTGATGTCTGCTAGTGTCTGTTTTTGTCTGTTGATTGCTGATCCCATGTGATATGAACAATTGGTACAATGACTTGTCATCCTTAAAGGCACACACCATACTCGAAATAGTCCCATATATACTTGCCATTGTCTAAATTCTTTGTTGGTGACTATTCAGTTATTAGATGAAGTTTGCAATCGTGTAGTTTAAATAATGAAACTAGCATATATATGTATTACAGATAGCTAACCCTTCCCTGCTGATGCCTTGGGGGGGGGGGGGGGGGGGGGGGGGGGGGGGGGGGGGGGGGGGGGGGGGGGGGGGGGGGGGGGGGGGGGG
>JAUTBX010129136.1:0-10130 GCA_032361465.1 Lepetodrilus tevnianus | reverse complement strand
GTAGTAGTAGTAGTAGTAGTAGTAGTAGTAGTCGTAGTAGTAGTAGTAGTAGTAGTAGTAGTAGTAGTAGTAGTAGTCTTATGAGAGTGCTGTGGTATGGTTATGGAATTTGGCTATAGATACGAGTGCTTCAAGGAGTGCGTACATTCTATGCGACATTGCAGTCCACTACGATACCATAAACCTTTCGTAAGTGACCTCGTATCTAATAAGTATAGCGATCTTACGAGCAAGATATGGAAAGGTTATAGATACGATAGCTTCTTCCAAGAATGGGACCTTGTATTGGAGTGCACGTGTTCTATGTGACGTTTGCAGTTTCTGTTGTATGATGTCCGTTTGTCATTACTTGGATGACATTAATATGACTATGCCAGTCGTTTGTCATTAAGTTAATTGTACCACTTCAACTGATATGCTAGGTAGTCGACCAGAACAGCTATATGTTATCAGATTAACAGAACTGCTAGGCTAGGGGTTTATCAACAATTAGATGACATCGACATAACTGATGCATTAACGACATGCAGTACTTGTATACGAATGAAACACCATGATTAGCAACTTGTCAGCGATTAAGTGAATAGAGAGGTTTTGCAACACTACGATTAGTCGGTTACCATTACGGATAGGTTAGATCATCAGTTTTTATGTGACGCCAGAGACTAGCCCGATGTGTAGTTTGACGTTTTCCATCCATACTTTACTTCGCTTCACGTATGTTGAATGCAGCCTCGTTGAATAAATCGCCAGCTTACTAATGGGCATTCACTTTACATCCTATTTATATTTCTGCTGATGTCCTTGACGCTGATATAGGAAACAGACTCATTTCCTGCGTTTCTTGCAATCCAATACAGAATCCTACGTGATTGAAACGTCTGTACAAAGTAATCCATTGCATTTTAAATGTTTTTCTGTGTTGTTTTTTTATGTTGCGCAACGCGGTAGCATTGGTATTTCGTAATACTATTTGCATTCACTACTATTTCATGAGCATTTGTTTTGTTCTCTGATTCACAAACAGAACAGTCATAACATGAAAGAAAATTGTAACAGTATACCTATCTTTCTATAATTATATTGTTATACTGTGTGCACGTATTGAGAAATTGTGTAACACATTTCCTGGACTTTACATTGTCTTCAAAGCGATCATCTCTTTCACAATGTGAGACACCACTATGGCCTATCCATATTAACAACGAAATGAAATGTTGGTTTTCATCGATCTAAGAATTAATTAATCTGTGACATGTAGGCCTACTCTTAAGAATAGGGTCAATCTAGTTATTACTATTGTATTGCATATTGTAAAATAGCATACTTCCCTGCCACTGACAATACACATTAACCGAGCATTGGGTGTCTATGCACAGGACTTTGAATACTTATAATAACACGTTATACTATCTATCTATATAGTTATAGTAACTAAACTCTATATATAGATATATAGTTATTATAATATGTTATTATAAGTATTCAAAGTCCTGTGGTCTATGACAGTGCCTGTATTCCATTACCTGGCCAAATATCGAGTACAAATATATTTCATTGTGCATGGCATTATGACATACAGCACTGAAATACGCAAATAAACATTAGACCATGTACCATGTGATAACAGTCGCACATTCAATGTATAGAAAGTGGACGAAACAGTTACAATATTAATATCACCGTGCGAATAGAAATTGAAATGATACACCGTTTCTATACCGTAGGTCGAACCATCTCAAAGGTCAACCTATGGATCCGGGTATACTTTCAGCAAGCTTTCTTATCCACTATGAGACCATAACGCTGTCTGTGTGGACTTTGCCGATAGCTAATACACTGCAAAGAGAGCCCTATGGTCCCGTATTTATAAGAGTTATACCATGATACGAATTGCCGAGGTATTGTCCAATGACGTGGGTGTAGTGAAACCAATTCGAACTCCTCTTACTGCTCCTACTGCTGGACATGTGTAGGATGTTTTATCTTCTGGGTTAATTCGATGGATACCGAATATGTTGACTTACCAATTATTTTTAACACTAAATACCCATAATCGACCTTGGTATGTGACAGTATTTAGTCAGTTCATCCAAGGGTCACCACTTCATATCACCGCCTTCGGGTGTCATTAACTTGCTTTGGGAGCTCAGTGCTGTTGACTATATCAAAGACATCAAACATGATGGCTATGCATTTAGGGTACGTTAATATAGGACATTAACTTTTGTATTATAGGGTATAAACAAAGGGAGATTTACGAATCGCAACCTGTTAAGAAGTTAATGCTAATGTATGTTAATGCCTGTGTGTTACTTATTAATAAATAAATATATTTTTTGAATTTTTTGTTTGTTTTGAATTGAATTCAATATTTCTTTACTTATATCACTGCTTGTCAGTTTAGGGCAGAACGAAACCCACAACATATGGAGCACTGAATGTTGCAGCATACCTGCGAGCACTGATTGGTACTGACAGACCAAGTATGATAACTGCATTGTCACTCTACAGACAGTGGAAATATAGCTTTCTCGAACATTGATGCAGGGCCCTCGGAGCGGGATTTGAACTCAGGACCTTTGGTTCTGTAGTTCAAACGTTCTACCACTGCGTTACCACCCGCCCGTCGCTCCAAGTACGAGACCATATGACCCTCTCGTAAGTGTACTCGATCGATTGCTATATATACAAAACCACTTACTAAAGGGTTATGCTCTTTATATTAATTTGGTAGTAGATTCGAAATCTTCGTGAAAAGATACCCTGAAGCATTACATAGCTGGCTTAGATGAGTGTTACAGTCGGTTCAATGACCCCGACGGAATGTTGAAAACTAATTCTAGAGATTGGACGTTAAGAAATGTAATTCCGAAATATGTAGCTAATATCCGATGATAACCTAGACTTCCTCTTTCCAATACTCCCAGAGAGTATCGGGGACATATCTACAGTTTCAACAAAAGAAACCATAGCAACGATACCAGAAGAATGGTATTATACATATGTATAGGAAGGATACATAAATCTGATGAATACATTATTTGATTTACTAGTGTTACATCGGCCACACGTTTACATATCGATGATGTACAATGAGGCCCAGTTCTGCACCGTATGTACGACCTACCATCACAATGAACGTTAATTGTGACCACGTCTTGGTAATAACAGAACTAGTAATCGTTACGGTGCAATCGCTCTTCTTTAGACAGTTCACATCCATTTCTTGGGGACACGCCATATGTCAATGCATTTGGATAGCTCAAAGACATTTCGATATTGAAACATAGTTAATTATAAGCATTCCGTGCGGTCAACACTAGTCAGAGCGTCATTTATGTTCAGGTTATTACACTGGCAGAAAGTCCTTGATACCTCATATCCTCGGGGGTGTACAGTCGAAAGCAACACTAGATCCAGTTACCATGTCCTGAAAACCGAGGTGTCTGAGCTAGGATGTAGATTGTAGAGCCATTGGCGACAGTGTCGTGTGATGTGATATATTTGATGATTAGTGCACAAATATTGTCGATATGACGACGATGATGACGACGATAAAGGCGACGATAAAGATGATAATGATATGATGGTGATACTACTACTACTACTACTACTATTACTACTACTAATACTACTACTTGCTACTACTACTACTACTACTACTACATTAAAGGCAGGACAATAACAGAAGCAGAAAGTGTAACACCCACAACCTTTAAGTAATTAGAAACTGCAACTCAGAGATTTTCTATCAAACAAAACAATCAGAATCTGGAATTCGCCGCCGAACTCGTGTGTCACCTCAGAGACCAGCGAAGTCTTTAAAGCCAGACGCATGGACATTTAGACCTTACAATCCCGGATGATGAGATACTCTTAGTGAGTATATCCGGTTACAGACAGCTACAGATACATGTATTATATACTGTACTAAACAAATGCCGAGAGTTACCCAGATTAATTATGATATTGATCCGTGTGCAGTGTGCTCCTCGCAATACCCTGAGAGTATGCAGTCCAAACTATATAGAAGGTTACACACTGCCATCCCATCCTACCGGGTACCCATTCCCTGCTGGGGGCACATTTAGGGACATGTTGTAACTGTAAATTGTCCAAGGTTTATGTTTATATGGTTGTAATTATGCATTATTACGGCACCTATACTATTGATGAGTGCGGTACATAGTACCTATATGTGTGGAGATTTTCAAGATATTAGCAGTGCGTAATTACGTAAATATAGAATCGCAACAAGATACAGAACGTGTAATTTTAGTTACAAAAAATATTGTCAGCATAACTTAATATACTTAAAATAAGTACCTAATAACCATGATTGTATACGTATATAATATGGCGTTGTCCATATTAGGCGATTAAGAATACAATAATGTAAATTTAATGATATGTTAACCATCTTGTATGGTAATATCTAAATATGCTGTTCAATGATTCAGGATCAAATACCAGTATTTAGTGATAATGCTCTGATGTTATTGTTCTGGGAACGGTTTCAAATCCTATCCAGCAATCCAAATACTAGCATAATCGACTCTTGTACATGATTATATCTTAAAGCTGTACTTTATGTGTTATATTGGCATCGCAATGGCAACTCGGTTAACGATAAGAGAGGTCTTTGCCCATGTTGGATGTCGATTTTTACATCATGGATAGGTTCAAACCCTCGATGGCCATGCTACCAACAATGGCGAAGATGCCATCTGTGGACCTTAGGTAAGCAAGTCCAGTAAATAGCATTGTATCGTTGTCACGATCGCATGTTGACACGAAAATAGGATACTAACGGCGCGATTTCGACATGTCGACTCGACTCCCGCAGGACCCATGTAGCTGGAGCGTGTAATCACAAGCCATGCCATTTGAAACTGACTGCGCCAGAAAGAACAGACCAGTGTAATAAAGTATGCTTCCTGCAGGACGAGACGCAATTTGAAATGTACTGCTTGCCTAGGTTTATGACATCGCTAGAATGTTCATTAGTCACTCGATCATTTTTGTGTTGAATTGCAGAATCCAGGGAATACTAGAAAAATTGCCATTTTCTCCCAGTTGAACTAAAATGATTTTTTTTTAAACACACCGATTCCATCCCACATGACGATTATAGAGCTACGAAAGACGTAACTAGCGAGTTACGACTTGTACGCATACGATACCTTACCAGGCACAGAGCTTACTTAAACCTGTTTGAGTACGTGTTCATGCTAAGCTCAAAGTTTTGTTCACACATCCACATATAAAATTGGACCTTGAGCTTGAAATCGTACTCAAAATGTTTCGTAATCTCGGGGTAAACGTTTCACTACATGGTTGTACCACAGTCGGGGCATAAACAGTGGTTTAGGCCATGGCTTTATTATTAATAACAGGACATAACTTAGACTCCTTTAACGACAGGCCTGGCAGACGACCCTTTTGAGAAACGCAGGCAATTACATATTACCTCTTCTGTACTAAATATGCATGCCAAATTATTGATATTTTGGAACCCACATACTCCATCAAAATGGATTTCTGGGGAAGTTTAATTCCCAATTCTGGAGACTTCATAGCAATGCAGCCCAAGATGGAAAGTTAAACATTCTGTTGCGCCTAGCTATTATTTCCAGTAAAACCTTCTTTTTTTCCGGAATAGTAATAATGATTGATCACAGTTCAGACACTGGGAGTGCTTACTGATTCGCAGGCATTAAGTTGAAAACAAATGTTAATGTTCATAGTCTCAACACACGCAACATATGCAATGTGTGGTTTACCTTTGCTCAACTTCTGATTCCTAATTCCCAATTGCCTCTCATTAGTGAGAATGAGTTACATTACAATTGTCTGACAATTAAGAATTGTCTATTACTGAGGGTTAGACTATTAATTGCAATCTGGCACTGTAAACGTTGGCGCTATTTGACCCAATACAATCCAGCAAGCACGATTGATATACGCATGGCTTGCTTTATTGATGAGTATTCGATAGAGATTACAGGATTATTCTGATCGCATCTGTCCAAGTGCCTGGTAAGAGATTCACTGCAGCACCTATAGGACATATCACAGGGACTGACGTCTAGGAGCCTCAACTGCATGGACCCTACAGGTGGACGCGGGGTATCCTTTAATGAAGTCACCTTATTCTCTACGATACCTAACCTTCGCTACCGTATCATAGCGATCGGGACAACATATGAGTTGGCGAATGTTCTCAGTGGACCCGAGAGCTTTTATGAAATGGTGTCCAAGAGAGCATGGTGTCCTTTCACTTTAAAATAGTTTTTTTTTAATTGGGATTTAGAACTGATTTCAAGAATCGTTCACGTTCTACCATTGCGTTACCCATTCATTGAGCTATTGTAGCCATCACTACTGTTACATCCCTCTCGTATTAGTGGTATCGTTTTATGGCGATCAAATCTACGTACGAGAGGACAATTGTAACGTAGTGGATACGAGAGTTTCGTGAAAGAGAACCCATTCTAAAGTATAATAATACCAGCATGATTGAATAAATAAATAAATAAATAAATAATATATCTGTGTGTGTGTATGTGTATGTGTGTGTGTGTATGTGTGTGTATGTGTGTGTGTTGTATGTGTGTATATTGTGTGTGTGTGTGTGTGTGTGTGCGCACACGCGCATGTGTGTGTATATATACACACACATACACACACACACACACACACACACATGTCACCCACGGTGAACAATAAAATATTAATTCCGTGCTGTTGATGATGAGGAGTATGATCGCACTATTCAGTGGTTCTCGAGAGTATAGTCTATAGACGCTTAATTTATCAGGAATCGCTGTGTCTAATTGGTAATGCCGTGCTAATCTAGCTGATTCATGGGTTCTCTTTCACGAAGCGACTCCATTGTAACCCCTTCATCATTACACATATTACCTAACGTGGCCAACTAACGTGGCCAACATGTACCTTTGTATGTGTCGCAATCGGAGACATCTAGTCAAGTCTGAATCCAAGAATTACAGTTTTACTTATTCATAACTATCCGATATTAACATCCAATCGATTTGTTTCTTGTTTATTTTTTTTCTCTCTTGATAATAAATTAAATATTTAATATGTTTCATATAACAGATTGTAGTGTATGTATGGTCACGTTGTAGCTGCAGTGTATGTTACACTAGTTTGAAACCGATTCCAAAATGCCATGTTGTCAAACATTTGGTTACTTTGTTTGAACAGATCAACCCTAAACCATTATAAAGCGCATTATATTTCCCCGTTTGTTACATCAGCATTCGTTCAGAGTCCCAGTGTCTTCTGACTGTACCACACACATAAAGCTCAAAGCATTCGGATACCGATCCTTCTGTTACTCTGCACTTTATCTGTATAATTCTTTACCCATTGAACTCCGAATGTCTCCTACTCTTGAAACCTTCAAATCTAGACTCAAAACCCATCTTTTCCGCAAGCACTATAGGAACTATCTATAGAACAATACTGTATCTCATTCCCTTACTCTTTTCAACTTGCACTGTATATATGCTCTAGTGTAGCACCCCGAGCATTGTTTTAACGATGGGTTAAGTGCATTATATACATATGCTTATTATTATTGCTTATTATTAACATGCAGCCTGATAGCAACGCTAGTTCATACATACAAAAGAATGCAAGTGCATACATTATATAAAACCAGAATGTGATCTATTTGCAAATCAATGCTATGGACATAAGATCTTTCTCGTCTTCAGAAAACAGAATGAGTTGTTTATGTGTAACTAAAACATATGCAGTTGCTATGGAAACAGAAACTTAAACAGATAATACCCATCAACACGTCTTCGTAATAAAGGTAATATGTAAGCGGAGATCAATAATGTAACCTTATATTTCATGAAACTTTGATCAAAGTAAAACAAGTCAACTTCACCCAGAAATGATAATCTCAGTACAAGAGTACTTAGTGTATGAGTTATCAAGGACATTACGTTCTATCGTATTCCAATAATTATACATGGAATTCCCAATATACGTCGTTTGTCAAAAACACGAGTCTTGCATTATTGTTATTGCAATCGTTATATCATTGGTAATAATATGTAGAACGACCAAATCGATGGCCTCAATAAAATTATATAATGAGCCTACTTTCTATCCAACTCCGTACAGGTAATTCAGTGATTCCTGCGAGGAGAATGTTACTTAGAAAATAGGGACACATTTATCTTTTACATTAAGCATTCTTAATAGATATATGCCAAAGCACCATATGCTCAGAAAGACGTAGCTATTTATAGATGGTGATGGATCAATAAATAAAGTAGCATTGTAATTTGAGCGAAGTGCCATGCTCAAACATTAACCTAAATGCAATACATGGTTTAGCATAAAAAGCATAGATATTACAACACATTGAGAATGATAGGACGCATCACTTCATCAAAGTATACACCATGTAGATCAGATTGGTGGCACCGAGGCCATTATTGGTGGCTTAACGAATGAAGCTAAGCAAAGCCGATTTAATTCGCTTCACATCCTCGGAAACTATGCCCAATGTTTCTCCTTTGTAGAGTAATTACAATGTCGACACTGTACACTGAACCGATACTTCAATCTATGTACCTCCTGCAAGATAGTGTCAAACACATGGGAGGGCAAGATATTGTCGAACCTACAGCTCAAGATACAGAGCAGGATATGAAGAACTAAGTACTGTAATGGCAAGCTGGTGTAAATAACACAGAGCAAGATAGTTTTAACAACGCAGGTGAAGACATATAGTATAAATAACAAAGGAAATGATAGTGTCAAGAACACTGGAAAATATATTGTCAAAAATATAATGTCATGGCAAGATATTGTCAAAGCCAGATGGCATGATAGTTTCAAGAACACAACTCAAGATAGTGTAAAGAACACAGATGGGCAAGATATTGTCAAGAGCACATGGTGAGATATTTTAAAGGCAACATGGGAAGATAGTGTCAAGAACACATGGCAAGGTAGTGTCAAGAACATCGATAGTGTCAAGGACAAAGGACAAGATAGTGCCAAGAACACCGGTAGTGTCAAGGACACAGGACAAGATAGTGTCAATAACACCGATAGTTTCAAGAACAAAGGGCAACATAGTGTCAGGAACACCGGTAGTGTCAAGGACAAAGGACAAGATAGTGTCAAGAACACCGGTAGTGTCAAGGACAAAGGACAAGAACACCGGTAGTGTCAAGAACAAACGAAAATATAGTGTCAAGAACACCGGTAGTGTCAAGAACACCGGTAGTGTCAAGAACACAGGGCAAGATAGTGTCAGGAACACCGGTAGTGTCAAGAACACAGGGCAATGTAGTGTCAGGAACACCAGTAGTGTCAAGAACACAGGGCAAGGTAGTGTCAGGAACACCGGTAGTGTCAAGGACAAAGGACAACATAGTGTCAAGAACACCGGTACTGTTAAGGACAAAGGACAAGATAGTGTCAGGAACACCGATAGTCTCAAGAACACAGGGCAAGATAGTGTCAAGAACACAGGCTAACACAGTTACCGGCATTGATCGCAGTGTATTGTTGGCCAACTTGCACTAGACCATGGCCCTGAGTCTGCAACACATACTATTGATTCGTGTTTCAGTTAAGACACGTGTTCCTGTAACTCTGCTAATCGTTTCATAATTGCCGCTAGTTCCCTGCGTTCCACTAAATCTGTAATCGATGTCGTGACATCGGCTGACTGGCCATTTTATTTAACGTGGCACGCTTGATAGCCACTATTGTGCACGGAGCTCATAGCGTAACCCTAGTTCTATAAGTTTAATTACTGGGTGTGATGGTTTGTTCGATACAACATTTCACGGGGTACAAGTTTGTATCCAGGACTTGCAGGAACATTATGTACTTATTGAATATCGATGGCGTCATCGTCACGGTAATCCCCTGATTTAACAATGGCATAATAATAATAAAAATAATAATAATAAAATAATAATAATAATAATAATAATAATAATTTACTTATAATGCCCCAAATCCACATCCTAAGGCATGTTCTAAGCTTCACAGTATTATCCCCGGTCAATGGATATATGTACACTCAGTGTTCCTTCTCAACTCCCTGGGGAGTATACAACCCA
>JAUTBX010129125.1:0-10130 GCA_032361465.1 Lepetodrilus tevnianus | reverse complement strand
GGGCTAGAGAGAGAGAGAGAGAGAGAGAGAGAGAGAGAGAGAGAGAGAGGGGGGGGGGAGAAAAGGTACATATATTGAGACACGGCGTCTGTCAGTTTCACTGATCAAGAATACATTGTAATTGCACTGGCATGGCTATTCTTGCTTGTTGCAACATAATTCTTATTTGATTGGTATAGAATGAAATGCCATCTTATATGCATGCAATAGTAAAATCATTCGATTTATTTAGAGGAGCTGTTTTAATGTTTTGGGGTGTGTTCTTTTCGCCTCTTTAGCATTTTTCTGATGTTTGTAATTAAAAGAGTATTTTTCGGCAGAAAATTCATGGAATCTTTTCTTTACATCTTAGGACTAATCTGAGTAATCGTTTACATATTAACAATGTTTTTAAGATCCCGTGAAGCATGTGTTAATACAGCTGCTCGCTGGCATTCCTAACACAGACTATTGATCAGTTGTTTCATCTCTTGACTGCTCGTCGGTTATTTCTCTCATTCAGTCAATGTTAAACCTTGGGTGACTCTCTGTTGTCCGCGCCACTGGACTGCCTCATCAATGGTCTTCTTATTCCACGATGAATCAGCACTCAATGCGTTTACATTATACATGGCATTTGGATAGCAACGCATTGATACCTGTTTGACATCGAATCTGGGGTGAGTTCAATAGAGAATACGTATTCATATGTATTCATACTTTTCACTACGGGGCCAGTCATGTTCCTACTAACTCGTTCAATACGCACAATACTGGTATTCAATACGTATTCTCCTATTGAACGCGCCTCTGGATAGAGATGCAGATTTGTATAAGGACAAGAATACAGAATACAACTCGGTTATTAAAATATCGGCGAATCATTTCAAGAAGCCAGATATCCTAACCATTAAGATCCCATATATATAGGGCTCTCTTATCTATCTATATCGCTAACTACTTATCTATCTACATGTATATAGATAACTAAGAGAGCATCGTTATCTTTTACTGAACATGAGACCATCTTGAAAGAGTGTCCATGTTATTACACTGGGATATGTATAATTATATCATGGGTTATTTTAGTATATGTGCCGTGACTGCAGATTTATATTACTGTTTCAAAGTCGCACATTACCATTAAAGGCTGGTATATCACCCGGGTATATAGGCTTTCCTATGAAGTCTCAAGTGTTCGGAAGTACAAGTGACTGGACGAGGTATGTTAATAAGTGCGCCGTCTGTAACACACAACTAGCTTACAGTGCACAGACTGTTATCAATACATACTTGATAGTCATCAGAGGGATCAAGAAACTATACTGACGTTGCATCGACATTTAGTCGTAATATGCCGAACAATACTACAATGCCAGCGGTGAATTTAACGAAATAATCACTCACAATATCCATACTCGGTTGTAATCTAGATATGTTCAAGCAAGCTCACATTATCAATATGCATTGGTCTTCTATGCAAGATATTCAGCTGAGCATCCATCTTTAACACCCACTAATTAGACTATACCAATACCAACATCATGAAAATCCCACAAATAGTTCACGTAGCATAGCTATTATCTTAAATTATGACGTCCCAGAGAAATAAAACAAAGATGAAAATATTGAGTGTAATAGAAAGAGTCTTGCATAGCATAACCACCGTGGCATGCATGACGTTTTCGTTTCCTCTCGTCAAATATTAGTAGATGCATGGCGATACTTTCATCTTTGTTTTATTGCTCTGCGACATGATAACGAGGTATCTTTCTGCGTCTGAGAATATTGAATAATTCACTTAATCTCAAGCTTGCAATAACCATGAGCATGCCCACTGCCCCCACTGCAATACCTAGACCTCGCTGCCGTGGATGTCTGACCACGGAGTGTCAAGGACAGATTTATTGTGACATGCATCCGTCGATTACCGTTGTATCCCTCCGCGAGGTCACTGGGCTGAAGATCCTCCGTGGTGAGCTAAATTATATAGATCTGGGGTGTCGCTGATTTACAGCAAATCGTAGGATGTGATCAAAGCTACATCGCATTTGTCAGATACTCTTAACGACACACAGGGGAGTGTTGTATTACATCACAGAGAACAGAGAGTAGAGTCCTAAAAGTAGACCGGTTAGTCAGTAGGGAACTATGTCGTTATTTACTTTCTTAGCACTGAAATGCTTTCAAATGCCCGGATGTTGACGTTAATGAAGATACTGCCGTATATGCACCAGTCGTAAATGGGAAAATAACTACCTAATTAAGATTAATGTGTTCTTCTCATCAATGTTAGTGTTCTTTCTGATTGCTCTGATCGTAACATACTAGCTATTTGTTGTTTATCGTTACAATTAAATTAAGTATTTATCTTTCTACTATAAGGTACACAAATCAATTAGTTTCAAGTTAAACGATTGCTATACTTGGGTATATATATATATTAGTGTGGTGGTGTTTCGTGTTTTGATGAGATGAAGTAATTTAGAAAATGATGAACATTGATTTATAATTCACTGACCTTATCAAATAGTATTATATTGGTTTGCTTTTAAATGAATATGCTACATGTTACAACTAATTTTATTGATTCTAAATGTCTTCTTTTGGTACGATCTTAGAACTTGTCTGATGTAATAGTTAACTATGTGTTATCCGTCTTTGTCGCGGTTAGTCGTATCCATCTCCTACCTACGATGTTAGCTAGATTTTATTATTTTTTTGTATTGGGGTTTAGAGTCGCTTTCTAGATTATTTCACTAATATCACAACTTGTTAATTTAGGGCAGTAGGAAACCCGCAACATCCGTAGCGTTAATGTGGCAGTAAACCTGCGAGGACCGACTGGTACTGACAGACCAAGGATGATATCTGCATTGCCACTTTACAGACAGTACATCCTATCAATATCGCGTCAGAAATGTAACTTTCGCGAACATTGATGTCGGTCCCCTAAGGTGGGATTTGAACTCGGCACATTTGGCTCCGAAAGCTATCTATGAATGATGTGATCATGTGTTGTGATGGAGCTCATAGGTCAACGTGTGTTCTTGTATATCTCTGAAATTAGTAAGTTAAATAACTATTTTTCTTACTATTTCGATGAATTATGCAGTCTCTGTTTTATTGCACTTATGGGTAGGTAATAAGGAAGGGACGATCTTGTCTCGTGTATAACGAGCGACTCTGGACTTCCAGTAACTAATGTAATAGTGTACGCACACTGTTGAATGCCATTCGGTCTCTCTGGAGAAGGTGAACGACACAAGCAGTACCATATCAAGAACGTCAGCACTACTGCCCTACACACATGCATTGTCGGCCATTCCATTATTCATCTGGAAATTGAATCACCCTACTGTTGAGATTGGTCCCAGTTCCAGAGCTACCTGACCCCGATATCACAGATTACACAAGACAAGAGGGAGCGGGGCAAGAGGTTCAAAGTTTCCTTTGAGCAACACTCGATGTCCAAGTTGGAGGTGTAAGACGGGGATCAATACAAAGTTAAATGACACCGACTCTCGGCGCTGTCTGGGAGACTCATCCTCGGGCGGAGAGAAACAACAAACTTTGAAATATTCCTATCTGAATTACCACCAGTAAGTGTTGACACTCGTGTCCGCGTGTGTCAGGAGTGTCGGGGCCTCTCTTATCTTCCAGTGGACCCTGCCTGGTTTGACCGGATAATCATGTACGTCGATGACGTATACTTCCGGTTGATCAAAGCCATATTGCAAACACATGATCGAATGAGAAATCCAACCTTGAAGGACGGAATCCTCTAGAGTATTGACAGCCTTTTTTAGCCGAGTAAAGACACGTATCTTCAGATAGTCAAGTGTTTGTTTTACGCAATGCAATGTATAATACTATATAATGCTATTATTGCCATAGTTCCATACGTAATGCTAGTTTGCCATAGAGCCTATGTAATGCTGTTCTTGCAGTTATTGTTCGTCAACATTCATATCTAATTAACGCTTGGCTTCCATTCCAGTTAAAAGTGGCAATAAGTCTAATATATATAATCCAGTGGTAGAAATGACTGAAGACAGACAACATGTGTGCGTCTCTTGAGAAGGATGATAGGATATGGTGGCATTGATCAAAGAGACGCGGTTTCATCTCGATGGTCCCCTGCGTTAACGTCAATCAGTCAATCCAAGGCGTTCTTGTGCGCCTGACCGCTCTTTGAACGTTTTCCTGGTACTGTGTTTCAGAAACCAGTATTTTCCACGGTGCAATGTGATTAATATCCTTTGAAAGTGAGAATATTCCATGTTTATTGCCCACTGCTGCCCTCGTCACCGCGTGAACTTCAAAGAGGTTCTGCAGATTTGTTACGTTGGTTTAATCATGTACTGTCAACGAATGTCCATTATGAAGTTGTTTTGATTCTCGTAGATGTTGAAAAATATAAGATATATTTATTGTAGATAAAACAGCATAGTGCTATTGAAAATGTTTTACAAAAGACAACTGTTGCCTTTGATGTGTGTGTCATACACGTCCTGGATGTTAAATATGGACACATCTGTAGTAGGTGTCATGATTTATTAGACTAGAGATGTCCTTGAACTAGTATTTGGGAAACCGTTCAAAGTACTGCGCATGCGCATCACGGCTATTGATGTCCGTGGACAACTTAGACATGTTGACCAATATGCATGCACTATCATACATTCAAGAAAGTTGTACAATGACGTCATATGCTCGATCATGCGTATTCCTATTTATATGTGAAATGATAATAATAACTGTAGATGACATATTAGCCGATGGTCTGGGAAATATAAATATATTCATGGGGAATGACGCTTGCAACTATAGGCAAACTATCAAGATGTCTGACAATTAAGAAAGCAATTCAACCTCTGGCCGTTGTGTGCATTTATTGCTGTACGTGTATGGTTCACGGTTGGTGTCTGTACCAACTAGACAGGGCAATTCTCTTCCACAGGCATAGACCAATCAAACATTGAGCTTGTGTTTGATATTGCCATGGCTACCATCAATTGCTGACCTTCATGGTCCAGTTTGACCCATAAGGGCATGTCATATACAAAGGTTGATGACTTCATACTACCATTTACTTGTTAGTTTATACTTGTTACTGTGTTACAATGACTTCTATGTTTTTATTATAATTAAATTCAGGTTGAACACACAAGGCATGTGGAAACAAATACTCTACGATGTCTGAGGGACTCACACGGTTACCAAACCCCGCAACTTAACCATTACGCCCTGTTGTGTAGGATAAAGTACGAATACTCACGGATAGTTTTAACGATAATAAACGTGAATGTTCGTACTTTATAATACATTAAACGAATGCTGATGAAATACGAGTAGACATTGTTCAACTAATGACGTACTAATTCGCTTTCAGCTTGATTAAATGACACAGTTTACGAATAAAATCGGTACAGAATTTGTTATAGAATTATAGAATTGTCACATTGAGATACATTTAACCTTTATTTTGAACAATATTTGGACCAACTGTAGGGTATTATCTCGACATGTGGATGCAATGTTCAACTATCGCCTGCAATGTTCAACTATCGCCTCAAACTGATGTTATAATTATGTGAATATAATGCTCTAAATGCAGTCAAAATGTCGTATTTCTAACTGCAAGTAAAACGTATGCCAGCGTATTCAATAATGTCGTAGAGATTACGTTCTGTCCACATTTAAAACTACCGAACACGTAACTATACAAGTATAGTAACTTATAAGAACATCGTACCTACAAAGAGGAATGCTTTGACACGTACACACATTATGCCTACTATAAAGTCAACATTATTACATTACTTTGACATTGGATTGGCTGTAGCTCTTTCATTCATCTGCTGACTACCGCAATGAATATTGACCCGTTTTGGTAAATGTAATCACGGGTGCTAAGATGTCCTACAAGCAGCAGAGTGAGACGACGACGTTGTAGCCTATGCTATGGTGGGACTCTCAGCGACCAGTAGGAGACTATTGAATGACGGCCACATAGAGAGCAGATAGTCAGTAGGGAAATATGTCAGCCCCAGTATTAGCAAACATACTTTTGTGAACAATCAGCCAGCCATTTGGAAATGTGTCAAAGAATACGGAAGTGAATGACAGATGGTAAACACAGGATTCCTTACATCCAACATTAATACTGGCAATATGACTTATAGTAATTGGTGGTCAGTCCAGGCATGACCATCATCGAAACACCGGCCATTATGAATACACAAAACCTCCGTCAAATATCGGAGGTTAGGTTTAGTCATAATGACCTGTGTTTCGAGGATGACGCATGACAGAACTGAGACGTACTTTTACTTTGGTACAAAATATATCGTCTACATTAAAACATTAAATATTATTGGTATTATTTAACATGAACGGTATCCATGAAACATGACACTTCGCTTTGGCTTAGTCCATACGATTTACCATTGCTTTCAAAAACTTATAATAACTGAGAATTGTTGCATTAAAGAAATTAAGTCCAGGTACTATAGATAGAGTACGTGGGTACTATATGTACAGTTGCAGATGACCAGATGGGAAAAAATACATAGTTATTTTGGAATACAGTTTGACACTGATGAATGTAAAAGTGCAAAACTTGCATATATCACAAGGAATCGCAAATGTATATGTCAGTGTTCAAGACAGTGATCGTCATAACTGGCTAGATAAGCGACTGATACTTCTGTTAGTTCGCAATACATTTGTCAGAAATAAATGACATAGATCTACCTGACATTCATGCAACAGAGTTGTATATCTATACAGTTACGTCAAGACTTCGGAAGATGTTCTATTAGATGCAAATATATAGTCGTAAAGACGTGCGGTACCATTCCTCTACTGCTTTGACTGAGGTATCATTCTTGTACAGCTAGAGATGAGGTGGTATCTATATACAGCTGTAGGTGAAGTACACACACAAACACACACACACACACACACACACACACACACACACACACACACATAACTTTCTAATCGGAGCTGCACAACGTTAACTACACTCAACGAGATGCATTAGACATCTTAATTTCTCTAATTGAGTGAGTGGTCGATCGTCGGACTTCGGAATTGGGAACCAAAGGTCCTGTCCAGGGGATCAGATATCAATGTTAGCCGGTTATCTTTCTGACGCCATCTTGATAGGATGTGGTGTCAGTACAGCGGAAGTGTAGTTCGAATCTCAATCTTTGTTCGTCAGTACCAGCTAGTACTCAACGACCAAGCGCTACACCTTTTCTTGCATGAAGCAGAGCTGTTAACTAATCTTTACAGTCGCTGTAGCTTCTAACACCAAATTCCAACCCAATAATGTACAATTGATTACTCGGCTTCAATGCTGAAAAAATAAAACACTATAAAAACACTTCCTGTGCTCGTCGATGTTGATGTCTTGTTAGACGAAAGCCGATTGACAAATGTCCACCAACGGTTATTTAACTCAATAAACTATGTGCACTTTTGACATTGATTACGAATGATTAGGAATGTTCACGAAGTAAGCTGGCATTAGAACGTTGGTAGTTCACTGTGAGGGGCAAAGGCGACTTAAAGTAATGTTTTATCGGAAAGAGAGTAATGATCCTGTCTGCTTGACGTTACCTCCACGAGCCCACTACTTTGCCTCTGACATTGGACACGTATTGACTATACTATACGAGAAACTTCAGAGTAGTTGTTACTGGGGTTATCCATGGGCAATATGTGAGTTAGAGAACCAGCAGTTGTGGTTGTAGTTGTTGTTGTTGTTGTTGTTGTGGTGGTGGTGGTGGTGGTGGTGGTGGTGGTGGGGATGTGTGTGTTCTGATGATAGCGCTGTTGGTGTTCGTGGAGATGATGATGATGATGATTGATGATTGTGATGTTGATGATTATGAGATGATGATGATGATGATGATGATTGATGATGGTGATGATGGTGGTGGTGATGATGATGATGATGATGATGATGATGATGATGATGATGTCTACTCTGTAACCTTCGATGGCCAAGATATTGGCAACGAAATTCAACTACAGTCTTCTATATTCAAACAAACCAGTATACATCTCTGGGTTCAGTTCTGTCCAAATGTAGTGATTATACGTTACTTTATTGGATTTCAAAGTTGTATAACTATTCACTACCAGAGGTAGCAAGTGGAACTACACACCACTATAAAGCCAGTGTTTTTGAGCCAGCAGATTGGCTATGCATTGTCCACACACTATGATAAATATACAACGCTAACAACACTGAACAACGTTGTATAAAGTCGTAATTGATGGTGTACATGTGGAGCGCTTCATCAACTTTGTGATGGATGTACAGGGTTAGTGGTTAAGTTGGTTAAGATAACAAATAGTGTTGTATGTAGATGCATTGAATTGTGATTTGAATAGACGTATTGGGTCTTGGGTCGGCTATTACAATGCCTACCATGCTATTACTATACTGATAATGATTGATGGAAATACATTACAAAATATATTATGAAGCGTCTTTAAAATATCTGCAACAACTGATTCTTAGAACAAAACTTGTGGCTAACCACAGTCCTGTCGATATAAGAATATTGTTTTCATGTGTTTTACAGTATCACTGGTATTTAGCAACGGACTATCCAGAAAAGAAAAACAGTTTTTTTTTTAAACATCATATTATTTCATATGTCATGAGATAACTAGTAGCCGTTCATTTTACTAATCTGAAAATTCTGATATTTATTATCTTCAGAGAAAGTACAATCGAGTCACGATTGGTTTAAAATTTAACGTCACACAAACGTATCAGTTCGCCATGCTGACAATATAGTGTGCGTCGTTTGCTGATACATTCTGGAATATGATGAGTATTTTACATTACAAGTCCTGTCTATACAGATAAACATTATACGTTCAATATTAATTTATAAAATAGATTACGTCAAGTGCACATCACAATGTATTCAAAAGAGCATGTAAACAATGCCAAATGTTTCTCCTTTTACACATGTTTCAATGTATTTTCCTCAGGTAGGATTCTTGCATAATCCTCCCTGGGGAAAAGGGCATTGAAACATGCAAGATGAACATTTGGCATTGTTTTAAATAATGCCAACACAATATCAATTCAATCAATATACACACTTACGTACTATCAGTATATCAGTTTTCAACTACAAATGTGTATGTGTTAGCTATAGGTGGTGTATAACTTGTGATTCTATAAAAACCACCTTCCCAAGGTGGTCGTTTACTTCCGAGACATTCCTTACAAGCACTAGTAGAAATCATCATGATTTTGTCATTTTAACTTGGTAATTCGCTATCTAACTGCGCATCTCCCGTCGATAGAGTCGTGATAAAGTCTTCGTCATTAAAAACGCCACTTCCTGCTTGAGAATCCATCATTTGTGAAGTCATGTGTCTGGTGCTCGTCGCTATTTCTGTGAATGGTGTTAACTGTTGACGTTCGTCTGACATGAGCTGCACACATCATTACCTGGTATTGTCGTGTGATCGGCCCAGATAGTGATTTATAGACCAATATCTCCACACATTGAGACGCACGTGCACAAACGTTGTCCTGTTATGTGCCTGTAGACAAAGAAAGTCGAGATGGAGTATTAGAAATATGCTTCAAAAAGAAGGAGCGTGTATGATTAGCTCCAAGTATACCAGTCTCAGTCTCGGGAACTGCTATGTTTTGTTCAAAGAATATCGATGATGGACGCATGCACATGTCCAATGTTGGTACTATCCTAAAGTTAAGTCATTATATGGACCTATTCTCGAAACGTTCCTACGATCGTACAACAACATTATTCTTATATTATGGCTACGAACTGTTCTTAGAACCTTTCGAGAATAGCCCCCCCCCCCCCTCCCCCAGTATTTCCTATATTATATTATTATATGTATGCGATCATATGGTTTAAATACGGCATGGAAGTTATTAGTAAGGCGATGCGATATAGGCCTACTGATATGACACTTCCAATACCAAACGACGAGTATATCTCTCCCGGTATGCATGGCCTACATTAATGCTGCGTTCGGCAGTGCTCGTATTTACCGTAAATGCGATGTTCCGACTCGTAAATGGCGTTCGAGGCACCTTCCTAGTGGTATTTACTACTCGTCAACTCGTTGCTAAAATA
>JAUTBX010129114.1:0-10132 GCA_032361465.1 Lepetodrilus tevnianus | reverse complement strand
TTATAGTCATGCACCCTGTATTTATTTTGTGAGGTCAAATTTACGCAGTGTAAAGTTTCTACTTGCGCTCAGTATACATAAGTCAAATTTCAACGGAAGCATTTATTTGGTCAGAAAATTTGTTAACCGTCAATTTCAGTTTCTGGAATATGTTTCAGAATAGACGATCTAAATATATATGACACGACTCTGACATGCATAAAAGTGTAATTTTATTCAGAAATCTTTTTCTCATAAATCTTATCAATAATCCAGTGTGAAGTTTCTAGAATACGATAGGCCGTGTAATACTAAAATCAACCGATGATGACTGTGTTATCAGAGGAGTTAGATGTAACAAAACATCATCTATGTATACCTTTTCTTCATACACCGTTGCACATTTTAGTCATTGGTCGGAACAGTTGAATATACGTGAAAGGCATCAGTTTGTATGTAAATGTGTATATACTTATGTATGCTTTATATATGCTTTAGTAATGCTATTATTTTACTTTAGTATTTACTTGTCGACGATACGGATTGAGGGAATGGTGTCGACGATAGGCCTATCCCACTTATTTCTAATCTCGTATTATAATACGATATCTCAAGAACTGTGCAAAGAAATTGGGAAGTATTTGATCTGAAGTCTCTTCTATTGTCTAGGTTTGTTGACTTTAACGTAATGCCTAAGGTCACGACAAACGGAAATCCCAAATCCATGCTGCTGCGATATCTCCAGAACAGCATATTGGAATTCGATTGTATTTGATGAGAAACTCCTCTTAGAATGATTTCTCTATAAAGAAAATTCAATTTCTGGACGAGGAATGCCCTGCTGATGTAGTCAGCGTCCTGGCATCGCCTTAGATGTTTCACGCTTATAATTTCGTTTGACGGATGCATAATACATTTAAACTATAAAGTACGCTTACAAACAAGCATGCACGCATACACACACATACGAACGAGCGCGCGCAAACAGAGACACATATTGCCAATACACACACGCACACACACACACACACACACACACACACACACACAGAGAGAGACACATAACACACACACACACACACACACAGACAGAAGGAAACAACATTAAAACTAATCTCTGTATTTTATATATCTGTGATATCGTACATGTGATGACATCCGTTTGGATCTATATTACATTGACTAAAACATGTTTTAAGGTGCAGTAGACACAAGGAATTAGATTTATGATATTGTCAAATAAGCTCAGGTTCATTGACAGCACTGGAAATATTCGATATAATACCCTCCCTATGACGTCATTGACACGGGCACTGAGACCGTCTACCCACACATCCTGTTTCAGAAATTGGTCCCGTTCCACAAAACGATCGTAGCGCCACAGTGAACTGAGACTCATGAGGCCGTATTCACGAAATGTTTTAAGTCAGTTTTTGCCATATAGTATTTGGTCTTCAAAAACTGACTTAAACCGTCTATAGTGCTAGTATTGTTTTGTGGAACAAGACCCAGATGTTACGTAATAAATGCATAGAACACGTTGACAAGGTCTTCTGATGGACAGCTCTGTTAACCTTGCAACGTCCGCTTTCTATATTGCAGCACCACAGTTTCATCCATATATATACTGCAGTCTGCATAGCGTGGACACACCCTCTCGCCTGGCTAAGTGAGGTCAATATAGACTGATGCAACGTCGGCTCAACAGATACCTTTAGGGCGGTTCATGATGAGAACTGTGACCAGAAGACGCAAAGCAAGGCAAGACAAGGCAAGGCAAGGCAAGGCAAGGGAGGGCAAGGCAAGGCAAGACAAGCTCCCAGTGTCTTCAGGCTGCAGTCAGGGGACTCCACTAACGCAGGCCAATTACTTAGAGCGCGTGATGCATAGCCTTGTCACCGAGAGGTTTGAAAACAGTCATCAGAGAAGGAATAACGAGTCGTCTCTTTCTCCGCGAGACAATGATAAATATGTGCTCCATTGAGAGTTATCCTTCCCAGACCCAGCCGGTGCCTCCCCGCATTCCGACGCAGTGATAACGTGAACTTGGAGATATAGCAAAACAATCGAGGCGCAATCCGGCAGATTTCTTGCCAGCGTCAGGCGTAATATTCACTCGCGGACGGGAGTTCCAGTTTCCTCGTCATACCCAGGCGTCCTTATTGATCTCAAACCCAGTAAAATAGTTCCCTTGGCGAGCAAATGGTTTGGGGGGACAAATTATGGCGGTGATATGGAGGTAATTTCCCTTTGGAGTCGACAAACACTGTCACTGTGTGTGGAATAAAAATCCGTTAACGAGATTCCCTTGCTTACATGTACAACAGGAGCAAAAAGATTCCAGAACACGGATTATGGAATCTAGGAATCTAGAGCCTCCAATGATACCCATTCGCTGCCTTGTCGTCAAGAGCTTTCCTCTATCGTACATTACAGGACTCGTGGTACGGGTCTTTGTTTATTACCATCGCCGAACCCGGAAGGTATTGAACTTGTTAGTGATGTGACTGAGTGAACGGCAAGGGGAGATTGGTAGTTAATTCCTTTATTTAGCCGTTTGTTAGTTTTAATATAAAAAAGGAAGCATTCTTTAGGATAAAACGAGAGTATAATGGTAGTGTTTATCTGCAGCACGGAGGGTTTCTGTCTTACTGATACCGGTGTGATCTAAAAATTCCAAGTCTGTAACCCCAATCTCCAGTGCCTTAATGCAATACTATACGTTGGTTTGTTTGGGTGACTTCCCAATTACCCGTTAACGACCGCTGGGTACAGACATGGAAGCCGATGTTGATGACAACGTAGACCATAGATATACTGTTTTACTGCTATTTGTCTCTGTATCTAACTCATTATTATAGTATTGCTGCTTTCCCCTAAAACTGGTACGCTACAATAATTCAAAGCCCATACACGTGTAAAATATTCATTAGACAACATCACACCAATGCAACTTTGGGAAATATGTCTGTTTTTCAACAAAGCAAAAATAAACGAAAAACATATCTCACCACCGTTTGTTATATTAACCTTATATTGAAAATACGATCTTTATAATCTTAATATATATCTTAAAGTGGTCATCTATACGTGTACATTCTGAAGATAGGCATGCACTATAGAGTAGATAGTGGGGTAGTTATACAGTTAGATGGCATAGTATTAATTCATACTGTAAATAATCCTAGTCTAAGTACTGATCATTGCCCGACACCAATATGTTCGCCAAAGAAATACTAGTACTAGTAATCGGTATATTTTGGGCAGCATGAGATACATTTACAACGACTGACTAGTGTACATTATTATTATTATTATACATTTATATAGCGCAAGTATCCAGAATACATTGCTCAAATGCGCTTATTTCCCCGGTCAACGGTTCTATGCACTCAACTTCTTTTTACATGTACGATTACAAATAAATATCGTAATTTTCTATAGGCAAAATGATGGCACATTATGTAGCGCTTTGAGTATGCTTTCGAGCGGGAACACAGCGCAGTATATAAGTGATCATTATTATTATTACTATTATTATTATTCTTCGTTATTATTCTTACACATCTCTCCCTATTATTATGCTGAACAAGATACATAGATAGATAGAAATCGTACTCGTAATAACAACAAAAATCGATATGTCGATGATAAGATAGGCACGTTTTCAATGGAATAATATGTTCAATGTTTAACTGCTTCGAAGATTGAATACAAACATGCAGATATTTGCATTAGTACTAAGGATTCGTTCACTAAACCATTAACGTGTGTTATCCATACCGATAACTATGTTGTTTTGTTGACAATGATTTCATGCACGGTCCGTTATCCAACTACACAAATGGTAAGAAAAATCGTTGCACAGTCTGAGGATGGATATGAAAACGGTGGCCAGTTTACATTATCATCATCAATATTTAGACACTTACAAAGTAATCTAAGTTTATTTCCTTTATAAAGTATGTTAAATGCATTGGAAGATGTCGATTTGCAAGACACAGGAGGGCCCTAAGGCTGTATCGATTGAGGAACCGCGTCAGTTTATATATTTTTTATATTCAATTGTTGAAACATGAAACCATACATTTGTACTATTCTGTAGCCGCCAATCGCAACATTATTTAAGCAAATATACCAAATTGCACCTCATTTTCCTACATGTTGTAATAAGAGCAATCATTTCAGGGATTACTAAATCAACTGATTATGTTCCCTCACACATATTCGTGATAATTAATTACCGAGGCGAAAGTTCCTACTCAATGCAGCCATTTACAGCTATATAGGGTCTATGCCAGACTATGCAGATACTCAGGTTCGTCTGATAGCGGAAGCCAGTCGTGGAACTAGAGATCACTTCCGGTGCCTAATGGTCGAAAATGCTCGTCGAATAATGCCCAGTCGTAATTCCCAAATCCACGGATATTCGACCATTAGATCTTTCAGTGGGTATTTTCGTAAGACAACTTGATTATAACGCATTATTTCTATTGCACAACATTAATATCATGGTGATGTCCTAGATATGTCTAAATGATGCTATCTTAACTAAATTTCCGAAATGTTTCCCATGAGTTTAATAAATAATGGGTTCTATTGCCTACACAACGCTATGGTTAATCGGACTGCAAATATTGAGATACGTCGTATTTGAGGTGAGATAACTCATAGATTACTATTGAACATCAAATCGCAAAAGACGCACATCATTTTAGTTATTGTATAATGTTTCATCTTGAGACGCCACACTCTCGCAACTCGTCAACGCGCTACTGGTAGCAGGACCGGTTCCCTGTGTGCGTTGCGATGCGCAGAAGTACCACAACGAGGCTGTCCAATTTAAGTACAACACGTGAACAGCTTGCAGGACAGAATTGAACTCGTCAATTACACATGATTAGTGGTCGTGTAGGGATTTCCCGTGTTTCAATTTTCTAAATTTTCATCCAGCACAAGTGTTTCTCACACCAGAGGCGCTCCTGGAAATTCTTCCATAGATTTGACCTAGAGATGACGAGGTGTATCAGCTTGGTATACAACTACCAGCATCCACTGAACATACTTATTCCCACGTTTTCCCATTCTATAGTTACAAGTGCACTAACTGTTAACGACAGAGCATAGTGCACAATTGGCACAGCACATCTGTATCTAGTTCTCTGAGTTGTTGAAGGGGGCCCTGTGGGGGTTGTGTGGCTAGGACTCTGCGGTATGGTGATGGATCTCCACCAATGACGGCTCCAACGTGTGGTACGGCACCCCTGGGAGACCACACGTGACGTTCTCATCGTATGGTCCCTAGGGTTCGGGATACGTCTTCCTCCTAGCAGTAAGCCAGCTGGAAGCATTGGGCTCGCAAGCAAGAGCATCATCCATTAATGATCCCAGATATTGCAAATACTGTATACTGTATAATATATATTGTGGATCCAGGAGGGGTGATGGGTTAAAGGTTTGACCACCTCTCTCCACCCCCACTCTCTCTCTCTTGAGATCAAATAATAAAACAATAGTTGGAATAGATGGTTCTGCAAGCAAGCCGCTTCTCAAAATCCTGGATCCGCCATTGTATATAAACTTATAGTAGGCTACTCGTGTCCGTTAATGGTTGATCAACCGAATATACAAAATATATATTCAGAAACTTCTTTCCCCGTCTTCATAGTTATCAATCTATTGGGATCGTATTTCTATATCTATTCAATAGTTGAAGGACGTACATTTAAGCAAGGATACATTTAGTACCAAAGTATACTGTACAAATCCTAGTTTTAAAAAAAACTGTCATTACCTTCTAATGCTTTTCTTAATACTCATCCAGTATTGATTTGTCTTGGGGCGTTGAATAGTAACTGAAATATTGTGAGGTTATGTTGGATCATCATGACCATCCTTGCTTGAAATGGCCTTCAATTATTGAAAGTGTCTATGCGTATTGGAGGTACCATCCTCTATGTCTACTGCACCTCCTCACGGCGGATGTTATCAAGGACGTAATGAGCAGGTGTATAATGTGTGTGTGTGTGTGTGTCTATCTATCTGTCTGTCTGTCTGTGTGTGTGTGCGTGTGTGTGTGTGTGTGTGTGTCTCTTTGTATGTGTGTGTGTGTGTGTGTATATGTGTGTGTGTATTTGTGTGTAAATTCAAAGTGTTCTAGGACACTTCCGGCTATGTAACATGGATGCTGGTCTACATCATCCATTTTCTCGTTAACAATTCTATGAATACATTTATACGCGACATCTATAATGAAAAATATAAGTTGGATACAATTCACATGCAAATACGTGTGCAAGCAGTACATAACAAAATCACAGAGGAAACGCTAATCCTTCATTTCAAATAAAAAACAAAAATATAACAGAAGACCTAAAGTAGTTCTAGGTTTCCAGGCCATATAGCTACATGCCTGAAAAATGCTATTTGCAAGCTGATTACATCGTATCCAGAACACTCGCTTGATGGTTTGTGTCTATACATTTCCATATTAAGTCAATTACGTCCGGTTAAGTACGTTGATGGATTCATTTTATCTAGCATCAAGCAGAGACAATATCAACCTTCAGATGAGGTATTTGTAAGTACACGCGAGTTGTCTCCCTTCCCAACACATGATCGTATTATCTGTATTACCTCCTGTGTTAGAAGCTACCGTTGTAGCTCATCGAGGTTCTATGCTTGGCCTCGCGTGCACACAAACACAGACCAGCGGGATTCTTTAATTATCTAAATCCGTAATAGTCAAAAGTACGAAGCTGTATTTATAGTTTTCAAAGGGATGGTTACAGCATGAACCAGTGATCAGTGATTGAGCGACCCCGAGTCGGAACATCATGAAGAAATATGTTATTTATGTAATAACAGAAGAGACCATCATCCTGTACACAGTCAGAGTATGTTAAGATCGTAATGCCAACGTGTTCGATAATGCTATTAATATGTGTTTTAACGAGAATGATTCCGATGCCTATAAATACTAGTATTCTCTTTAAATACTCAACATCGTGGGTCCTTGACAATAGTAGACTCAATAGTAGACTATACTAAAGTGAATTCCTCCACGTGTATATATAAACACTTTATCTCAATGTTGGGGACGTTAGATTGCTATTAGCTTGACGTCAGCTTGATGTTTAAGTTAGCTTGGCGTTGGCCTGGGAATGATCAAACAATTACATTAGACACATGAACAATCCTTCGCAGTTAGGATTTCATTACACACACACTTACACACGCACGCATGCACGCACGCACGCGCACGCACGCACACGCACGCACGCACGCACACACACACACACACACACACTGTGACACACACACACACACACACACACTTCTTCTGATAACTTATTATTTTGTTGAAAGCAATGCTATCACCACAACCTCTATAATCTCAACCTCCATCACCACATCATATATTATAATATTACCACAACCTCCATCACCACAACATATATTACCACAACATCCACAACCTCCAACACCACAGCCTTCATCACCACAACATCCACAACCTTCATCACAACAACCCCCATCACCACAACATCCACAACTTACATCACCACAACCTCAACAACCTATACTACCACAGCCTGCATCACAACCGTTTCCAAGTGACACAACTCAAAGTATTCACGTGCATGTTGGTTGGCAGACAACTTCTGGATATTGACGGCTCCGCACACCTCATCCGCTATCCTGACACTTTGTGTAAGCAATACAACCACTTAGCTGTCAGCTAGCGATGCCGCGATTGTGTTACGCGCCGAGAGAGGAGCTCTTCAAACACATATTGATTTTATCACGGAATAGTTGACCCTAAAACCGCTGTGCATTGCAACGTCTTTAAAAAAAATGAAATAACGTGTCGCTCTGAAGTGTTCAAGAAGCGACGTCTTTGCAGAGGTTTCGTCTAGAAGATTAATATGTAGACCTTAGCGCAGATCAATAAGTATCAATGGTCGCCAGCTATTGTGAACACACATTTCTGAACAACACTTATCTACATACGTTTAAGTCATGACATTTAACGTACATGTAATATGCATTGTGATATGCTGGAACTAGATAATTGCTGAAATTGCCATGACATTTAAAGTGAATTGCTTTTATTGCTTTAACATGATTAAATTATCCACATTAAAACCGAACTGTCATACCGTTAGTAGGTCACTGCTGTATAGATTCCGACATAATTCATCAACATGGCCCATTGTGTTTAAGAGGACAACGATAGACATATACCAGTGGTCATCCGTACAGTAGAACAACATATACTAGTAGTAATTTATATGCTAATTATAGTTTAAAAAAACCCCAAACCGTTTAATAATTATTGCCAACAATTATCCAAAACAATAACAAAGACTACATAGGTATCTATTGGCCAACTTCTACGAAACTGATAGATGATTTTGCAAACTCAATACTGAGAATATGACCTCTACGTGTGATATTTCTATTGGCTTTATATGTAACAACGTCACATTCTTTAAAACATAATGACCACTGTCACCTTACATCTGGATTTGGGCCATGAAGGTGTCAATGAAATAAGAAAACGCAACAACCAAAAGTAGGGAAAACGTGTACATAATAGGAAGACTCGTGCTATATTCTGAATTGGAATTCCGGGTGATTATCCATTCATAAGTATATCCTTATTCGGACACCAAGGCTGTACTTCACTTCACTTCACTTTATTCTCTTCATCCACACATGGTGGTACAAGAGGAAAATTTAAATGTAAATAATTAACATGTCCTTTGATGTGAGCGAAGACTTCGACATGACTGTGTTCCTTTGCTTCACCTGTTGATGACATGCACGGAGTCCTTCGCGAACGATCGGTTGCTTCATTGGAGGCTCATTACTGAAGCTTATTACAGACAACGAATGTGTTGTAAATTATGACAACCTCAACGCCCGTTCGGTGCTCGACCACACGGTAGATGGATACATTACCACTGGTATGTATATATAGGGGCCTACCCTGACATTTAAAGCAAGGAAGCGCCGTATCATTAAACATCCATCTTCACTGCCGGTGGAGTAATTCGTTTTGGAAGATACTCTATCTTACCATATTGAACATTAAATGCGGTGGTTCCTGTTCTACGTGGTGGGCTGGGCACGACCACCTAGTTGGTAATCAAAGAAGTCTTTCAAAAGGGTAAAGTTCGGATATATTCGTGGCTCCCACAGACGCGTCTATCTGTGGAATGGCCCACGCACGCGCTAGGGTAAAGCGAAGGTTACCGTCTCTTGCCATCCGTTCTAACAAGGTTTTCCGAGACCTACTTCCGATTCAATCAAGTGTTTTGTCTTTCAGTAGAGATTTCCCTATTTGGCCACCACCATCGTCTATTGCCTCGGGTTTACGCTAGCGACAGTGCCGATAAAATATTTACAAACGTTGCTTTGGTTCTCTACGGGAGTCATTGAAATTTTAATTTCCCTGTAAATGCGCTATACGTTGTTTGATTCGACGCCGCGGGCAAGATGTAGGTTACCGTGCTCTCTTCGAGACGTTCTACATCAGCGTGTAATTAACTTCGTCCTTACTGCCCTTTTTGAGCAAGTTTTAACCTATTGTTGAACTGTGCGGCTTTTCTTTGGTATAATGTGCCCACACATCTACACTGCCACTGGAATTCGATATTTCTGACATTGATACCCGTACGCGATGCATCTTATGAATTGGTATTTTCACGTGTATGAAAATATGTTTTTACTTTATTTTAGTATTAGATCGATGTCGACATATTGCTAATTAATCCCGGCCACTGGTATTGGCTAATTAATCCCAATCGACAACAGTCATGCGTAGAAGGATAGGTTAGAAAAGTATCAATAAACATTGTCGTTTAACTTTTGGTGTTAGAATCACGTATGCATCCTCGAAACACAAAGATCCGTCATTTTACCAATACTGTTGCGAGCATTCCCCGTGCACTGCATCTTCACTAGGTCACGTGAGCTAACTCGATCCGCTTCACTTGTATAGGTTTCTGTAATACCGACCGCACACTGGAGATTCTCGTCGGCGACCGGTCGCCGATTTTGCGTCGGAAGACGGAAATCCCCAGTGTGCGGTGGACGGCGACTGCGATTTTTAGTCTCGCCGACCGATCTCACAATATCTAGCATG
>JAUTBX010129091.1:0-19943 GCA_032361465.1 Lepetodrilus tevnianus | reverse complement strand
AGTGAACCGCAATACATCGTATTGGCAAATTAGTACCGCGGTATACCGGTAAACCGGTAATATCGCACACCCCTAGTTTTTTGTGGTCTTTTTTTAAGTTTTCATCGCATATCTGTGATTGATTTTGATGTTTGTGATTTGTTTCAGGGTTTGATGATCTGAACCTGACAGTCAACACAGACATGGCAACCGTCGTCAAGGCGATGGCACAGCCCGACTCAGGCTTGGAGATCAGAGACCGGATGTGGCTCAAAATAACAATACCAAATGCTTTTATAGGTCAGTGGGGATAGAAATTGTTTTCTGTTATGATAGGCGAGATAGTATGTGCTCATCTAAGTGGAAGCATGTGACATTCTGTTTTTCAAGCTAGCAAATCACGAAAGGGTTGTAACAGTTTTCTCGGTAAAAAACAAGGTTTGCTATAGTAAAAGCAATGGTGTATGCTCTGAATTATACCCAGACCATAGTAGGTCTCTTTCCTGAAACGCAGACTTGGTTCGTAGCATAAATGCATAATTTTATTTCAACTTTGTCATTCTTGCCCTAAACTCACACTTCAGGTTTAATCAGACATTGGTTTCAATGACACTCATCCAGATGCTGCAGTGTCACTCATCCAGATGTTTCAGTGTCATTTATGCAGATGTTTCAGTGTCACTCGTACTAATGTTTCATCTCCCTGGCAGGTTCAGATCTGGTAGACTGGCTATTTACACACGTGGAGGGTTTCGCAGACCGGAGAGATGCCAGGAAATACGCGTGTAATCTGCTGAAGGCCGGCTACATCCGACATACTGTCAACAAGCTGACGTTCTCAGAACAGTGCTACTACGTCTTTGGAGACCTCTGTGGTAGGGACACTTGAGATACTGAGGGATAGTTTCTGTGTATCCTGTGAATGGTCGTCGCGCTGTTACTGCTGTGACGTTATACACTAATTCATTCATTCATAATTTGAAATAAATTTAATATGCTTAATTTCCATTTATTTCTTGATATCTCAATATTTTGTTCGCAATATTGTTACTAAATATATCTATTCTTTATCTCTTATTGTCACGTATAGATTAAATATTCCTGCAGGGACGTAAAACCATAAATCTTGATATCTCACAAGATATATTAATATATATTTTACTAGATATTATTGATATCTAACGAGCTATGTTGTATTGCATTGCAGGTCCACCACAGTACCCTGGTGAGATGAACATTTGGCTGTCATTTTCTAATATGTGGAATTGGTTTGATGATGGCTATTACAGATGAATTTATAATATTTGGAAGTCGATTGATTTTATATTATTCAAAGAAATATTTATAGATTTGACTTGATTTTTGTACTTATCATAATTCAACAACATTGTGATTTATTGAGATAATGCTAGTAATCTTTGCTATGTTGTTACTGAATGATTTACTAGTCTGTGAGTCGTCGTGTATGAGTGAAATATTCCTGCTGGGACGTAAAACATTCATTAATTCATTCATACTGTAAGCTATAATCATCACTTTCCTAGCCAAATTGAGGAGACATTATCATCCATTATTCGTCATACATGACCAGCTTAGCATTGCACTATTGAACCTAGGACTGATTACACGTGACTTTCTGACACTAACCCCACGCCTTATGACCACGCACAGATCTGACGTCGCTGAGCCTGGAGGACGTGGACTCAGTGTCGGAGGCGGACCGCGACACTCTGGCGCCACTCCCCCCACCCGCGTGGAACCACCAGTATCCCTACAGCAGCTCCACCTACCTGCCCCAGAACCTCAGCTACATCCCTCCGTATAGCTACACCAGCACCGACAACACCAGCTACGTCGGCAGCTTCGTGGACGGCATTCCGCCCCCTCCCCAGCCCGGTCTCGCGCCCCCGATAGGCGGGGTAGTGGGCGGCGGCAATGGCAGCGCGGGGAGTGTCCACAGCGCATCAGGTAGGAGTAGTTCTTTGTGTGTATATGTACCCTACCTGCTCTCCCTCCGTGACAATGGAATTGCCCTGTTGGTCTAAAACATTCCATCCGTGAAAATGGATGACCCTGATTGGTAGAGTCAAATGTGTTCTGGTATACTTAGGTCAGCGAGTATGAAGTCTTATTGAGTCAAATTTCTTTTGATTGTTGTGTTTTGGCAAACGATTATTTCGGAACTTTTCTCAAAATTACGAATTTGTGCAGAGAGTCCAATTAGGTAGTATTTCTTTGCTTGGCTTGAGCTTGTACAGCTGAATTTACTACATTATTTCCAGTAATGTATTTGCTTTAATAAGAAGACCCTCCTCGAATGGAATTGCTTGTAGTGTTTAGCCAAAATCACCTTCTGGTATTATATATTGCCATGTTAACTTAGCATCGGTATGTTTTAAATACATTGTCATTTTGGCAATTTTAAAGTTTCATCCTTTGTAGCGGTAAATAACTTTTACAAATACTGAAATAGGGTTTGTGCTATTATACTAAATCTGTTCTATCATGGATATAAATAGTCTTGCTTGGTCAATGACTAAATAGTAGATCAATTAATTAGTTAATAACAGATTCAGTAAGATCTAGTTTGTTATTCTTTAGTCTTGAGTTTCCTGTAATGATCGCAGCCTGGCCTGGTTTTTGGAAGGCTCTCCATACAATAAATGCCCCCCTACTGCCGACAACTACTTTCTATAAAAGTGTTGTCAGATGATATATTAGGAAATACTGCAATCTACTCCATGTTAACACTGATACTTTACTCTGTGATGGTACTACTGTACTACCACCACCAGACTTGTATTATATAACTGGTCAGACTGTGATCATCAGAGCAGACTCGGACAAGGCAAACTTTTCATAGTTTTATATTGTAAGCTTTCTTTGATAATATGCCCTGTTGAGTTAGTGTGACTCTGCTAACATATCTCCAGTAGAGAATTCATTTAATGTTCATAATGTTCATCTATGATGCGACTATATATATGACATCTATCGAACTGCTCAATGTATCCAAATGGTTGTGGGAAGACTGCTTTTATACTAACAAATGATCACACTGCTCTGCTAGATTTAGATATCATACTGTATAACCTGGCCAATCTATTCTCTTACCATTAGTTGAGAAATACGTACATATTGCGAACTACACTTTTGCAGTTATGCTTGATAGAGTAGACAATTCTGAAATATAAATACTTTCTACGCTGTGTGTTCATTTAAAAAATGAATGCACCTTCTTGTACAATTAATACAAATTTAAGTTAACTATTAATCTAATATAAATATCTTATTTGTTAAATATAATATTTTATTTGTATTAAATGTTACTATTACGTTTATTACTACAAGCATGCTTGACATAAAATTCTTCATAATACAAATTCTTGGGTATCGTTTCTCAAAACTCTCATATCTACTACGAGACATAAGGACTCTCGTTGCGATCTCTTCTACATGTTGATCGTGCACTTACGAGTGCGCTATGGTCTCATAGTGGATATGAGAGCTTCCAGAAACTATCTCCAGTCCCACGCATCCCCAACCACTCTCGATGTCTTTCCAACCTATGAACCTATACTGTGTACTGCGTTGTTGTACTGGATGTCGACGGCTAATTACTGTCCCTGTTTTATTCCCTGTCACTGCAGTAGCATGATGCAGGCAAGTTTTATCTTACTGTTGCTTGCACATTGCTTGCCAAACATACCGCAACCCTGCTTGTTTTTTTGTTTGCATTCTTGTTTCGTTTCCGTGGGTGCATGTTGCCATGGTATTTTGTTAGATCACTTATAGATCACTATATGGACTTGTACAAATATTGGCAACAGTCGTTAGTTTTTCTTTCGGACATTTTTACAAACATTTTGGTGATGAAGTGTCTTACTGATTCCAATTATATGCGAACCAGTGATTTAATTTAAAACCTTTTGAATTTGATTTTGTAGTTGGTACAACTTTTTGACCAATTATTGATATGCGGGTTATTTAATTATTTTATATTGTAAGTATTCTTATTAGCTGAGCCCAATTTAATATGGGCTAAGCTTTCATGTTAGTAGTGACTCAGACTTCTTTAATGTCTTACAAATCTCAGCAGCTTCAAGACTTGGCAATATTAATTGACAAATTGAATTGTCATGCCAAGCCTATTTTCACTTGGCATCTTTACTCGGTTATGGGTTTTCCATGACATATAAATTCTGAGTACTTGATACTTCGAGATATTTTTGTAAATTTTAAAATTTGATATTTCTAGTACAAAAATTGTGTTGTTTTTTTTGGCTTGGAGAGACTGGAGATATATTTTGCATTATTTATTCTAAAATTTCTATGAGTATATACAAACCACAATTATTTTTCAAGAAATTAATATCGTAGTAGTTACTAGTATTACGTGACAGAGCGTACACAAAGACATTGATTTATTCCTTCCTCTCACTGTATTCCCCAATAAAACATGGCTGAGCACCAACTCTTTCGAGTTCCTGTTACCCGTGAAGACATCCGACACCTCCTGAGCATGTCACAAGAATCATTCCAACTTCCCTCCTCTGCATGACACTTGTACCCACCACTAAACAAACCAAAGACAGCATGCTTCTCTTATTTTCCCTTGCCGATTAAGCATGAATTAGTTGCTTGCACAAACGCTTTCCTTTTGTTTGCAACTCGGTATGATTTCAAAATTTCGCTAGGTTTTGTTGTTTTTTGATTGCGTTGTTTTCATTTTATGTGTGACCTTTTCTTTGATTTCCTGTTGTTTTCAGTCGCTGCTAAAGACTGTACTTGTTTAGTTAGCACATACAATCATTTGCGAAAGCTTTGGGAAAATAAGGATAAGCAAAGTGCCCAGAAGTTGCTGTCTGCCTCGTGCGATCCCAGCCACCGTAGCTACCCCAGGCATGGCAGCAGACAAGAGTTTGCATGGAGGAGAAATTCCTCAAGTAGTTTGGGTTTGTAGTCGTATTCTTGCACTTCCACCCCACCCCCCTTCCTCCGTCCGAGTAGTTGAATGGTGCTTGTTGAGTGGTCACATGATCAGCTGATTCTTCTAAAAAGTATTAGTATCTTAAGAAAAGAAATATAGTACTGTATTGGTAAAGTTTATGTATGTAATATTAATTTCTTTATTGTGGAAAGAAATATATTGTAAGTGTACTTGTAGAAAATAGATTGGCAAACTGTAGGAAATACTAAACATCAGCATCTTGATTAAAGTAAAGTGAATTACAACTATCAGCTTTGTCAAAGATTTCTACATCAGACTTTATGGATCATATGAAAAGGAAAATAGTATTATGTAAGATGTATGTATCAATGTATTCAGAATATTAAATATAGATATGGTTTGGAAACTTGTCAGTATGTCCATTCATTAGAAAGAGAAATGATGACTCATCTAGTCTGTTCCTGTGACCATTGACACAAACAACTCACAACATGGGTCCCTGGATCTGGGAAAGCCTTCTAGTGTAGTCGAGTCTTGTGTTGTCCTGCTGCTTCTGGGGAGGATGAGTGTGGTAGTTGTAGCTGTAGCTGTAGCTGTAGCCATGCACCTCTCTTGCTGCTTGTAGACCAGCATTCGTGCTTGTAAAGCTGTGCTTGACGGTCAATTTGACAACATTTCTAAAAGACATTGACATGGTGGCTGTGTTTGATATTGCCGTGAAATAACCCGCTCTAGAGTGCTGTGAAATTTGATGTGGTTTGAAATAATTACCTAATCTTCATTTTTAGTTGGGACAGGCTGACAAATAGATGTGTACAATTAGCACTTTTAACATATATAGTGAATGGTTTTGACAAAATATTATGTACTTTTAGCTCACATTGACATGTGATTAAAGAGCTGCTATAGCCGTAATAATTTAATACATTATTATTTTCACGATTTTCATTGCTAAACAACACTAGTTTGAATATTTTCCCCCTGCTCATGAATTGAATTGAAAAAAATGGTTGTGGTTTATTCATGGCTTCTCATTGAAGCAATTTGCGGTTTATTTGTAGTTGTTATGTAGTTGTGGTTGTGATGTAGTTGTGGTTGAACTTCAGACAATTCTAGGTGATAGCTGGGCAAATATGGTTTTATCATCAACAGTTGGGATATCCATACATTATAATCATCCACACATCTATCATTTATCATACCATATATCATTTTCATCTACCATATAACGAGTCGGTCTAAAGTTCACGTTGTATTGGACCTGGTACAGACTCCCAAATCTTCTATAGGTGTCCCACCCCTGCCCCAGAATGTGTCTGTACTTTGCGCTTCCGCTGTGTGTGGCTCTGCTAAAATGCTGCCTTTTATTTTAGCTCTTTTCCAGCGTTTAAGATATTCTCTTCAATTATATAGTTGAAATTGGTTTCTCTGGCACACTTTTTTTCTTTCTTGAAAATTTCAATTTCATTGAATATTAACCACTAAGTGACCATTTACTTTTAAAGTACCTTTTGGGTTTTCTTTTGTTTTAAGTTTTCTTCTTTTTTTCCCTTTTTCTTTTGCACACCCTGTGCAGGAGGAAATGGGAAAGTTATTTCTTTTCATAATTTTTATTAATGTTGCTTTGTAAATGCAAATTATTATAGTTACCGTATATTTGTTATTATTATTTATTATTATTATTATTATTTAGTCCACCATAGATCGCGGTAACGTGATGGTAAATTTCAGAGCAAAGATGAAACACGTCCCACCGAACCAAAATACATGGAAATAGTCTCCGATGCAATCATGATAAGATGTGCTGTCGGTAATGTCGCATTGTGGGTATCATCCTTGGTCCGTCAGTACTAACCGGTGCTCGCAGGTTTACTGCAACAGTCATTGCTACAGATGTTGTAGGTTTCCTCCTGCCATAAACTGCCAAGCTGTTATGTGAACTATAGTAACATTGCAAGCTACTCTAAACCCCAATCCATAGCAGCACCAATCATACTAGATATTAGCGCAATACTTCTCACACTAACATGACTAGAGAGAAATATGTGTAACTATTCATCAGGGAAGTGGGCATGTTGCCATGGTAATGCCATGACAACTGTTGCTACAACACTGTCTTTCTCTGACTGGCAGTGCAGCATGCTTGTCTGTGTCTACCTCGGCCCTGGTATCACACAGCAGGGAACTTCCTTCACAAAACTATCTGTCGTGACGACACATTTGAACCTAACAACAACATACCTGTCAAATCTGTTGGACAGTCCACCGCCTCGACATGTCGCAACAAGGAAGGTTAGTGATGACACCAACGCTCATCGTCAGTTTGTGTGGCTTCGCTGATACTCATTCAGATATTGCATGTCATCAAGAAGGTTTCGATGTCCATTTCATTCATCATGTCATGTCATGTCATCTTCATGTCATGTCATGTCATCTTCATGTTAACTCATGAACAAAATATTTATATATCTTCCTTTTTTTTTCATTTGGAAATATCTGTTGTGTCTCTTTCCGGTATTTTGAATGTATTCGCAGTATATGATGTGCATTACTAGTTATGGTAGTTCTATTCAGGGTTATGAGGTTCACTTCATTATAGTCTGTTATTAGATGATTCATTGACTTCTGGTTGACTCAGACCAGGGGTCCGTTGCTCAGAACATTGTAGCGCTACAATAATTGTAACTGGGCTCCCGCCACAATAAAATGCGCTGACCCTACAATAATTGTAGGCTACAATCCGCTACAATAGTTCTGAGCAACGGGCCCCAGACAATCAATGATTATTAGCTTATGTCACGGCTGGCTGCTCCCTGTCATCATTCTAGTGAACAAATAAATGAATGCATGAACGAACATCGCTGAGAAACTGCAGGCCAAATAGTGCTGACACTAAGATGTGTTGACACCAACGATTGTTCCACTAGCAGATACAGACAGATAAGCGAAAATGTCACATCCATTGTTTCCATGGTAAAAATAACCATTTATTGTTAACCCTCTCCCTGCTGGATTAGAGCTGTATCTTTAGGGCATCTCTGGTTGCCTTCAGCATGGAGAGAGTTAATGGTAGGATATGATTACATAATTCTGTTGACAATAGGTAATGATTACTTGAATTTGTAAAATTATTGACAATGACATTAAATGGCCATTTAGCATACTTTATATTCATTGTTCAGTCCTGTAACTTGTATAGCGGCTGCAAGTCAGTCATGGAATTTCGAAGAATATCATATAAAACTAGGCCTGAGGTTGATGAAAACTCCAGAGACAATTTTAATACGACATTACAAAGAATCGTATCCTTAAATTTCTGTTTGATTCAGAGATGAATTATGTTGTTCAGCATGGTTCACGGGTAATAAATCAGGATGCAACGTAAGGTATGTAAAAAAGACAACAGCCATGCACATTTCGCCTACACGCTTATCACCAAAATCAGTAAACTGGGCAAGTCTAAAAATAGACTTGCAGTCCATCAAAGTCTTCTAGTTGGGTTTGGTACATTTTATGGTTTAGATAAATACCATTCAGATGTGATGACTGCTGGCTTTATCCAGAAATAAGTCCACAGTATTATCTGACTACTAGTTTTGAGGATTTTTGTATTTCCCTTTCATGCTACATATGAAGATGACCTAGTTAATTATTGTTGTGGTATGCACATGATGTTGTCACCATGCCCAGTTTTTTCCCCTTGAAAATTGGAAAACAATATTTTTTTAGGAATGCAAGTTGTCGAGTCATGTTTTAGTGACTTAAGACTGGTGATAGCACAGTGGTAGATGTCCGACTGAAAGCTAATGCTCCCAAGTTCAAACATCATCCCGTCAAAACCACGCTATCCTGCTTTAGAGGCAAACAGACATGCCAAGGTGTAAATTATATCAGTTTTCTAGGTCTCCTGTATGTCACCAACCAAAATGCATGCTCCAAGGAAAGTGGACGTCACAAATAGGTGAAAGATTCCCACAGTAACATTAAACTCCCGCACGTTCAGTCAAGGAAAGTGATTCTGTTGTTTGATATTCTTAGTGGGGTTTCTAAAAGGTTACTGATGTATCGTGGATTTCAATGCAGTATTGATGACATTCCCACCATGACAAGTGTTGTACGTACATATTTAATTGACCAGTGTACACATTCATGCTCATCCTCCTGTAGAGCACATATAGCTGTAGCGACAATCTTGGCTTGACATGTCCATATTCTGCTTCCATAAACAGTTCTATTCTAAGCATCACTGCTGCTGTGCTGGTGAAGGGAGACAACTCTCACATCCATCATCTCTCATAGAGCGTAGTAATATAGCCTCAGTGAAAGTAGTTCCACATTATTGTAACCCTGTTACATCACATTCATGTCTAGCTTGTGATGTGTTTGTGATATATGTTAACAGTGTTTGCATGCAAAAGTACATTTAAGAATTTGGAATGATTCATATGTGGCATGCTTAATATATATTTTTATTTAATAAATGTAATAAAAATTCTACTAAAACCATGTTGCAAATAAACAAAATGAGTTTCTTTCATTTTAAAGTACCAATTATTTTTGCCCTTTTTTAAAAATGCAATTTTTCTTGTTCTCAGGGAGCAGCGCGTCCGGAAGTAGTAAGAAGGAGAGGGACAAGGGAGACAGGAAGTCTGCCAGTCCTGTGGGGAGTGCCGGCAGTGACACGGACACAGCGAGTCTAGCCAGTGCCCGCCGCGGCATCCCCACCGACCACACTCTCCTCCCGCCACCCGGCTCCCTCGTACAGATGCCAACAGACCTCAGTGCCAGCAGGCAGTCCTTCCGCATGGCCATGGGAAACCCATGTGAGTTCTTTGTGGACGTCATGTGAGGCCACGGTCACCGGATAAATCCATCCATACATCGATCCCACTCGATTTGTATATTGCATGCAACAGTGTGGTAATGACTTATCTCCCTTGGCAGAGAAACTATTCCTCTGTGGAGTAAAATGTACCCTAAAAAACCTCCATTTTGAAGATCGGAATGCAAGTTTGACATCTCAAACAAAAACGTTCGTCCAAAGGAAAAGCAAACATTTGTCTATTTTCTTTGACCGTTTTTTTTTTTTTTTTTACCAGCCATGTTATTACATATGCGAATTCATGTAAACTTGTGTGTATTTAATGCATGACTATGGTGTTGTTATTTATTGTAGCTCTACTAGAGATTGAGGACATACCGACCACAATAGACTGACGGAGAGCTGCTGCCTGCCTGCCCACCCACCTGCCCACCCGCTGCATCCTTCCCTCCGCCCGTAGCTCGCCCGCCATCTCGCATCTAACCCACCTCGTTCTTCTAACAACAACACTAACCTTGCAGCGCCCCAAGCCTTTGTCCGTTCGCTCTCTGAAGCTCTTTCCTTCACCATCATGCAATGTAACAGTGCCGACCTAACCTACTACTGCCCCCAGTTGGAACTAGTTCGAGTCTCGCTGCTTTCGGATCTCATCGTGTGGGTGGGTGCGCGCACCAATAGACATGAACTTGTATAGTCATGTGACATGTCATCATGTGATATCCAGCTCCGAGGACAGACCGGCCAATATTTCCTGTCCGCAAGAAGAGAACACAACGTGTATACACAAAGTTATTTTTGGAGACGCCAGTAGATAAGTAGCTCAAGACTTGAATGCCCTTGTGGATACGAATGGTCGTTCCTAAACATGTGTGTTTGATTCCACGCAAACTTCTTTTAATTTTCATTGCCTTTGTTCATCCTGTAACTGTCTTGACCTTTTCTTTCCTTTTCTCGTGCATGCTCAAGTGATCACTCAAAACCATCGCCAAAAACCATCACGGCTAAAACCATATTTTGCACGAGTCCAGCAATCGCCATTCTGTTGTCTTCCTTTGCTTACATTCTTGTGGCTGTTCTATTTCCCTCCCTCGCTTGCATGCTATACTGCATACAAAACCACTGTGCATCTGTCGTAAAGAAAACTTCTTGCTAAATGACATCTTAATGTTCTTTTTAGCGTCCTAGATATCATTTTTCCTGCATGTTCTCCCTCTTTTGACCCCTGACCCCGACCCTTGACCCCCCTGGCATGCAGTGATCCGTCGTCAAAACTATGCTATGTTGAAAAAAATTATTCTGCTGACTGTTTTAGTGTCTTCCTATGTTTGGCCCACAAAAACATATCAGAACTACTCCATAGAATGTTGCCACACTTTTTTGTCCACCAAAACCAAAACCATATCCAATTTTTCTGCAGACACCTTTACCAAACGTATTTCATGTGAACATACCGGTACTTCAATGTCAGAACTCTTGTGAACTTAGAGAAGTAGTTTATAGCATGGAGATCTTTGCAATTTTAAATTACTAAGATATTTGTGCCTTGATTATGGTATGCTAGACACGGATGTACAGGTAGAACTCGCAAGATGATGTTAGCATCCATCCATCAAGGAAGACTTTGAGTAATGTCACACATTTGTAGATTTTTGCCTGGAACTATGATGTTTTGCTTTACCATGCCTCGTATTGCCACGTAAGTTGTTTGTTTGCGTACAGAGCACTGCAGGTTACGTAATGCTGCGAGGTGTGACACATACTTGTATTCTTCTGAGAAAGCGTGTCTCGACCAGGCTGTACGAGAACTCTTTGTGAAAGCTAGGTAGAAGAGAGAGCGTGTCTCCACCAGGCTGTACGAGAACTCTTTGTGAAAGCTAGGTAGAAGAGAGAGCGTGTTTCAACCAGGCTGTACGAGAACTCTTGTGAAAGCTAGGTAGAAGAGAGAGCGTGTCTCCACCAGGCTGTACGAGAACTCTTGTGAAAGCTAGGTCCAGTAAAGAGCGCCTCAAACACAGAAGTCCGCTTTCAGCTTCGTCTGCCGTGACAGATTGATGCCGACGGCAGCCACAACTAGCGACATGTGTCGCCACATTACTGAAGAGTGTATTTCTCATATTGTAACTGTTAAGTCGTCGGTACTGTCTGGAGCTGCCAGAGAAATCCCTTCAAAATGTCATTGTAGGTCAAGCTGAACATGTTATGTTGAATGCCTTGTACAAATGAAGTGAATGTTGAGTGAGAGGTTGAATGTTTGGCAGTTTGCATGTTGCAGGAGAGATGTACTGGCTGAGTTGTTACCTTAGCAATGCCTGCTCGGACTCCTCTGGCTATTTATTCTCACTTTCTCAATCTTTTTGTACAAATCAAACTCGGCTTTTGTACATTTGTTTTTCCCCTCGTGACTTGTATAAATCACACACACACACACCACACACACACACTGTACAGTTTTAGTGTCAGCTCTATTTTGATTGTTGATCAATGCTTATCTTCTACATGAAATGTCAGGTACATTAGTTAGATTTCTTCAGAATCGGGTACACTGAATTGCTTTAATTAAATTATTGATGTACTTTGTTAGGAGAATAGCATATATTATATAATGTACATCTTATGTTTTGGATTAAAGCCGCCGTCACATGTATTTATTTTTGAAATTTTTAAAGAGCATTTTAATTTTATTATGTACTACAATGTCCTTTAACTATAGAAAGAGGTATGCAATCTGTCTTGAGATGTGACTCACTAATGAACCTATTTTAAAAACATTTTTTAAAAGGCATGTACTTTGGATATCATCTTTATGCAAATACAAAGCTGTCTCCATCATAAAGATATATGGTGCTATGTGTCTCGGAGAAACATTCCTCCAAAATTTTGAAACTATTGTTACTACCTACAACTTACTATTAAGTGCAATATTGCTCTTCATACATTACATCATGCAAGCAAATCAACTTCTATATTGATGGTACAGGTTTGTTTGTATGCATTCATAGAAAGTGTTGAAGTTTGGAGCTGGTCTTTTACTTCAATAAAAAATAATTATATTTTAATGCTCTCATTTTAAACTTTGAAGAAAGATCTTAAAACTTGTTTTTATATACTATTGTGTTTTTGTTTCAGAATATTCTCTTTGCATGGTTTTGTGTAAACATTAGGTTGATTTAACCCTCTTCATGCTGGAGGCAACCAGAGATGCCCTAAAGTGTCATGCCTAATCCAGCAGGGAAACGGTTAAGCAAATATCTATATGTAGAACAAATGTAAATTTTTCAGATTTTGACATATTTGGTAACATGATTCAGATCTAGTAATAAATTATCGAAGTAATGTTCCAACAGATTCGATCAACTACAAGCATCTCAGATTTAGTATTTTGCACACACATGCCAAGATGGTAGGCCATTTGAGGTCCTTGCATTTTCGTTGTTTTGAAGGACTTCAAATTTTATTTTCTCAACTGTTTATCAAGCAATAGAGTTTGTTAGATCATGTGCTTCTTGATGCACAACACAACGACTTTACTAATCAGTAAAATACAATGTCTGGAAACTTGTGTTCACTATTTGTGGCCTACCTTCAAAGTATACTACCCAACATTTTATAGCATTAGCAAACATGAAATCAGAATGGCAAATTGTTTGTACCAATATTGCATTTTCATCCAATAATGCATCATAAATTTTGATATGGTGAAATGATCGTCGCAAATGGGTGAAAGATTCCTGCAGCGATGTTCGCTCATGGTAAAATAATAAAAATAAATAACTTTTACTGTAATTAATTTCTCATTTTCTGATTTCATTGATCATATTTATAATGTCTTTCTGCAGTTGTAATTTATGTTCTGTTAGAAATATTTTTCTACATGGACATAAAACCTGGAGACGATTGGCTGTTGTTTCCTTGCCACTGTTTACCTGTTCATATGCATAGTAGTCGTCAACTAGTATTTATAGATGCCTTACTGGGGTTGACCTTGACCTTGGAGGTCGTCCGTCCGAGCAGGCCACGTGCTTCATTGTGTGATGCCAGAACTACATGTAACAGTTTTGTAAAGAAAATCTGAGTCGACTGTAGACAACAAGTGTAAATGTCACCAAATTGTCATAATAAACTAATATTCAAAGAAACTTGCTTCATTTTTATATTTATGTATATTCTTGATGGTTTGAGAATGTATCCATTGGAGACATGAATGGGGACAGATATGAGATGAAATACAAATGGAAAATGTTAAAAGGCAATTTTTCATTACAAGAATCGTGTATAAATCTTTCTCATCATTGGGCAAAGTGGGCAAAGTATGCAGATACCGTGGAAAACTGTTCAATGCAATGTGATGCACACCTAGAGTTCACTGTTCACAACAACTATTCACTGCATACTAGTATACAAGAGCATGTTCTACCTACAGCATTACGATTCTTCAGTACCTTACGATCTACACGCTGTATGATTAAGGTACTGAAGAATCGTAATGCTGTAGGTAGAGCCTGATACAAGAGGTGTCATTAGAAAACAAACCAAATACGTGTAATATTTATTGATATTTTATATACACAAACAATAAAGTCAATCTAATAATATCAAAGAACATGTAAATAAAACGAGACAATTTTTACATCAAGACTTTCAAATTGAATGAATTAACACGATGTGAGGTGAAAAGGATATGAACGAGACAAATATTAAGTATGATTATAACCTTTGAACTTTGCTGCTTTAAAAGGCATAATATCACAGATATTTATGGTTGTTTTGGACTAGTTCTTAGCTACAACTGCAAAAAGATAAATAGCGGAACGTTCCCCTATTTCATATAAAATTTTCAAGTACATCGCTAAATAACAACTTATGGGTGGGTAAATCAAGCGTAGTTAGTCTCAGATCGAAATTCATCTCCATTATCCAGGTCTATCAGCTGTGATATTATGCCTTTATAATCATAGGACATCTCAGTTCAACTCTAGCAGGAACGTCAGTCTTTATTATTATTTGAGAAACTTGGGCTTCTAAATATGATTTGGTTAATATAGTCACATGACTCAACTTCCATGCAATGTGGGAGTGAATACACAAGGGGCATGTTCAAGCTACGCTACTTTTGCTACTAATAATTAGTTCGTTGAACGGCTTTGTGTGTATCGCTTTACACATGCGCTAGCTCCAATGGCCTCCAGCTTGCTTTTGCTTTTCCTACAAATAATATGCGGTACAGACCCATAGCAGAAAATAGTTCTGCTGGCTGAACGGCTTCAGTAGGTTATGTAGGAAAAAGTAGAAACAAGTAGCAGAGCCTGAACGCGCCCCATGTAGAATCAGCGTGGGTAGCAAACTGGATATGGTGGTCATGGGGCATTACTCTATGGGAAATTACTCCTACTGTTATTGTGATGGGTTGGCTGGTCCGTCTTGGGAACAATGGAAGGAAAGTGATGCGAGCTGCAGACGATGAAGTAGAATATGTATGGTAAATAATGATTCTGTGTAACTTGATTTCCTGATTGTAGATTTATCGGCATTATATGTATACATAATGAATGCCTACATCATTTTATATATTTTGTTATCAGCAAAATTAATTATGAATGGAAATATTCACCAAGAGGATCGAGCAGAAACTCGTACAAAAACACACATCTATTATCCTTCGTAATAATAGACAAAGGGTTATTTTATTGAGCTATGTTTTTCCCACCTGGATTAATTAATCAAAATTGCTGTTATTCAAGGCATCTCGAGTTGCCTGGATTAGGATGAAGGTTAAAACATGAGTGGGAAGGGCAGGATCTAGAGATCAAGATGCATGATGTGGTTGGCTTCAAACAGTATAGATTAAGATAACAAGTCCTAATAAATACGTCCATATTACAATGTTACGAATCTACACCAGCACTGTCTTCTGGACCTGGACCTGGACCTGGACCCGGCACATCAGATGTAACTCTTTGGTCATTACTTAAATTAGCTTCATCTTTCTTCAACTTCTTCCTAGCCCTGGTGTCAGCTAAAACCTGCTCTATTGTACGCTGGTCTTTCTTATTATCACTAGGAACTGAAATTGTAAATCAGAATAAATATGAAACATTACACTGAAACCTCTTTCTGGGACAAGTCCCACAATGTGATTGTAGCACTACTGTTTAATGTTGTGGTCAAAACTGTCAGGCTTACAATGTTTGTAGTGGTACGATTGCCTTGTTAATTAACTGCCCAGGGGCAATGTTCTCGGAATCTGTCGTATACGCAACGACATCGTCTATACAATGTCATTATGCATATGATAGCTTCAGGAATATGGCCCCTGGGTAGTGCTATAGTAGAACCGAGATAGAAGTGTATAATACTCAGACCCAGTCGGCATTACCAGAGACTTCCTGTTACATTGACTGACCATCTGATGCAAGAATGAATTATTGTTTTACGTCAAAGCGGGAATCTTTCACCCATAGATGACGACTCTGATGGAAGAACACATGTAGTTAGCAGAATGAGAAATACTCCAAAGATCTGAACTCACCAAACCCGTACGACTTGTTGGCTACGGTGGTCCGCGCAGCGTCCTTAGCGGCCTCGTCACCAATCAGATGCTTGTATTTGAGTCTGTAGTCGCTAGCCGGTGCCGGCTCGTTGTGTTTGCGCTTTAACCGCTGCACTTCAGCTTGCTCGTCAAATTCCTGGATAGAAACATGGCACATATCAACTAGCTGCCAGTGTATTGCAGTCAGGTTAGTTGCAAGAAATATACAGGGAACTACAACCACATTCAACAACCAAACAATAATAAATCCATATATATTGAGATATATCCATGGTCCAAAAATTTGGTTCCTCATAAAAACCAGATATAGTGAAGGTACCGGATGAACAAGGGTCGACTGTAGGTTAAGACTTGAAGGAATATGACATCAATGTACAGCAGAGCTGGTACTCTCGCTGCCTTAGTCGGACTGGTCCAGCTAATATCAGCACATCATAGCAGGACAACATATGATAAGTTGGTGGCAGATGCCATGCAATCAGTGTTCGAAATTACTGCTGGCCCGCTGGCCCGGCCATTTCTCACAATGTTAAAGGTATCCTAAGGGCCAGTAGGAATTCATGGTTTTTGTAAACATTTGTTATTTGTATCATTATTCGGGCCAGTAGGTTTTCAGCGGTAATTTCTAACACTGCATGCAATAGCATAAACTTGTTGTGAACGGCCAAAGGGAGATAATTTCACCTTTTGCTTGGCAAGTTCCTTGGCCTTCTCGGGATCCCACACTACGCCTCTCTTGTACGCAGACAGCTCATCATCCGTGGGTGCAAACTCCTGAATACATCACAAACATACAGCATTAGGAAAGGGTATATCAAACCATTTTATGAACTGCAAATTAGTAACCATATTAGTAGGCCTGGCCAAGCATATATTCGCATTACAGAAATGATCCAAAATTAACCTAAATTTTCGGAAATCCGGGGTTCCACGGAAAATTACCATGTAGCGCCATAAGCATGTGTACGCCATGGAATAGGCACATTATAAATATGCATTATTATTATGTCTGGAATTTTCCATGTGCATCCCAAGTAAAGCATATGATTTCTTTTGTTGGAAATTGAGTTTGGAGCTTCTTTCAAGATTATTCACTCATATCACTGTCAGTTGACAGAAGAACACCTGCAATACCTGTAGCACTGAATGTTGCAGTAGACCTGCAAACACCAGCTGGTACTGACGAACCAAGGATGACAACTGCACTGTGAAAGTACAGTGAGTGAGGTAATGTTTTACATCAGAGCAAGAATCTTTCACCACCCATACATGAAAGTACAGACATTGTCACATTGCATCCTACCAGATCATGGCAGAAAGTTGCGCATAGGACCTATAAAATCATAATGCTGTCAATAGTTTCCATAAAAATATGAAACCATCTAACTTTCAAAACCAGTAATGGTGGACTCTCACGGTGAGACTTGTAGCATGAGAACGATCGAAATGACATGTTGATCATAATATATTCAATTGTTCTCATGTATCGATAATAAAAGTTGTTGCTATAAATAGCACGGTGAGAGTCCACCTTGTCCTGAGCAGAAACCAATGGCTACCTTGAGTTTGATGAAGATCCATCTCAATATTACTTGAAAATTAAAGACAAACCTTTTTCCAGATCATGACGTATCGATCCTCTTCCTCCAGGCCGAAGGAGAACGATGTCAATCCCGCCACGTCGGCCACCTCATGTCTACAACACGCAACGAAAACATGCTAAACCTGAAAATGATAAATATAAATTAAATAAATGTCTATGTACTTATAACTATACAATATTAGATATACTAATTACTTCTACATTTAATAATAGTTTTGTTTACCTTTAGTGTCAATATTTCAATTATATGCACTGCTAGGATTACTTGATTAATTTTCACAGGAATACTCACACTATCGCTCGGAGAACTTTACCCATCGGTTGGAATTTGTATTTCTTACGAGTGCTATCTTTGATAAATGAATGAATTTCTGTCTGCATCTGAAAAGGAAGCAGCTGGTAAGTATAGCTAGTGATAATTCAATTGAATTCCATGTCTCCTTGTTCAAACCTAAAAAAAATTATTCAGTTTTATGTTTTCACACGTATAAATATTGCCATTTGAAGATATGTTTTATTATTTAAGCCTAATAATAATAATAATAATAATAATAATAATAATAATAATAATAATAATATACACAATACTAAATCCATGATGCATGCATAAAAATCACCCAGTTGAGATCTTACGGAATTGCCGTTTACCTCGTATCAGATTGCCCTTTGACCTCACCTCGACGAACAGTGAAACGTTCATCTTGCGTTCTGATCACCGTCATGTGCCTCTTACACAGTTTTAGCCAATGGTTTACATGTTAAACGGTGCAGACATTTTGTAAACGACAATGAGCGTATTTCTAGCCGAGGATGCGATTGGCTGCGGTCAAAGAGTTCAAATTGACGTTGCTCGTATGGGGATTTCCTGAGACCGTAAACGAGTGAGTATCATATATATCTGTTTGAGCGTTAGTTTCGCATCTTATTTTAATGAGTGCATAAAAATAAGTTGCTGCATAGTGACAGGATGAAGCAGCAATAGCAATACCTTTTCCCGGAACTGATTAAGTTTCTGTTTTTCTTTTTCCTGTTGTTTTTCTACAAGTTTTCTCTGCTCTGAAACAAAAGCATTAAAACATGAAGTTACACGAGGCCTGATCATGTTTTCATATGAATAAATATACTTGACTACTGTATTTAAATGTTGCTCTTTGAGAGACTGCATAAAAGAAGAACTTGATGTCATCGACTTTCTACTGTTGTTTAGTTTCCAAATGTTTTGTTGAACAAAGATGTCTAAGTCTGGTTTGGAAAGTACACGGTCTATTTGTTGAATGAAGTTAAGATGGGTGCGTTCCAGATCCAGGTACCAGAAGTTTGGAAACATTTAGTTACATCTGCCGCCAAAGGATTGTTTGCTAACTGGATGGACTCGTATCAGATTCTGGTTGCCTGAGTGATGGCACACTGGTCAAACTGGACCAATAGAGGACAAGGAGACAAGTATATAGAAGCAGTCATAGAAAGCCATGTGCCTGGTGTGCATCTTTTAACATATTTGCTGATAGCTACATCGTGTGTACAGATTTATTTTATTAATAGAAAAAGTAAATCTGAATACACCAATGTCTAGTGAAATAATGTAATTTTGTCACCAAATATCCTCCCCCATAAATGCTAAGTATCACAGTCTTCAATCACATTGTTCGTGATAGTTGCAGGGTACTGGATTACAGAGGACGCACAATTTCAACAATTTAAAGATAATTGTTATCAAAATGTGATGTAGTTTCTAGCTTTCATTCATTATGTTTAGATGTTTGAAGTTACATAATACGGTAGGGGCCGAAAGGTATATTTATCGACTATCGATAATATTAACTTCCGGGAAAGGGAACCTAGTCGAAGTATAGTAAATGTGTTGCCAAAACTGATTAATGGTTATGTTGGTATATTTTATGTAAGTGTAATCTAGAGATACGTTCCACTATTATAGTTATGTTTCCATCAGACATTAGCTAGCGGGTTGTTGGTTGATTTGGGGTTTAAAGTCACTTTCTAGAATCTTTCACTAATATCATGACTTGCATGCATATGTACT
>JAUTBX010129080.1:0-10135 GCA_032361465.1 Lepetodrilus tevnianus | reverse complement strand
GCGTCATGAAACAGAGCGTCGTGTGGGCAGTCTTGAGATTGAGAGTGTGGGCGTCATGAAACAGAGCGTCGTGTGGGCAGTCTTGAGATTGAGAGTGTGGGCGTCATGAAACAGAGCGTCGTGTGGGTAGTCTTGAGAGTGTGGGTAGTCTTGAGACTGAGAGTGTGGGCAGCCATGGAAGCAGTGTTGGCGGTGATATTCTTTTCATCCACTGTCTCTATTGATAGGAAGTTCAATTGTAGCCTAATATTTGTTTCAGTTAATACATTTAATTTGCCGATAAATACACGCAATCATCTCTGACGGAAGTGACGTAATGGCGCTCTCTGCTGAAGCATGTACTTTTAATTGTCGTTATTTTCTTACCTGTTGTACATGGTATCTTCATCATGATGCTGAGATTTGTCAATATTGTGATACTATAGTTGTGTACTCTAGACTGTCATCTGTCTAGCTGTTGCATTATTTGCATTATATTTAAGATTTATGTTTATGTTTTGTATGATTTCATCTGAGAAAGCTCGACTCGGCTGAGTATTATAGTTCCAACTTAGTGCTAACTTAGCTTGGTCTGAAGATTGAGTATCTAGTGTAGCAATGGATCAACATTCTAGATTTCGCCTAGTTCGAAGAAATACAATAAACACTTTGAAATACATGGTTATTCTGTAGGTATTTGCTACATTAATTAGTGTTGTTGACCGTCTAAATAAGTTCCCATCTAGTTTGGCACTGCACCATCCTTCGAAACGCTCCCAACCATTGTTATAAGATTAACGAATTACGTTGCGATGAGTCGAATTATTTGGACTTCAGAACGTATTAATTGTACACACTAGCCAATGCAATTTATTCTCGTAATGATTTTCGAGACGCTTCAAACACTAAAACCCATGAAAAACGGAGTATGTATATAAATATACAAGTAAACAGAATATGTACATACTTTGTTGATATGTATTTATATATATAGTCATCATCGCACTTTGAAAAGTTACCTGAATGTTTCCTATCACTATGCAATGTTGGACACTGCATAACTTTAACTATACTGAAGTGACTTGCAAGGGTTCAATGGTTATTCTTATCTCCGAACATTAGTGCTAATGTATAGTTCTACATGGTATCATGTCTCTCGTATCTGCTGTGATGTTTTCTCTTCACGTCCATTTACTCATAGACGCTTTTTTTTTATTATCTCATATGATGTCAACTCATTGTGCCAAACCATTAAACATTTTATATATACATCAATCGTGTGTTGTTGGCATTTTAGGCCAAGAGTAATTGCTCGAGTTGTCGCTGATGAAAAGCTGCAATGTTTGCATTATTAAGGCAACCCATTGCTAGATCAAGGATGGCACCCATTGCTAGATCAAGGATGGCACTCATTGCTAGATCAAGGATGGCACTCATTGCTAGATCAAGGATGGCACTCATTGCTAGATCAAGGTTGGCACCCATTGCTAGATCAAGGATGGTACTCATTGCTAGATCAAGGATGGCACTCATTGCTAGATCAAGGATGGCACCCATTGCTGGATCAAGGATGGCACCCATTGCTAGATCAAGGTTGGCACCCATTGCTAGATCAAGGATGGCACCCATTGCTGGATCAAGGTTGGCACCCATTGCTAGATCAAGGATGGCACCCATTTCTAGATCAAGGATGGCACCCATTGCTGGATCAAGGATGACACTCATTGCTAGATCAAGGATGGCACCCATTGCTAGATCAAGGATGGCATCCATTGCTGGATCAAGGATGGCATCCATTGCTGGATCAAGGATGGCATCCATTGCTGGATCAAGGATGGCATCCATTGCTGGATCAAGGATGGCACTCATTGCTGGATCAAGGATGGCACTCATTGCTAGATCAAGGATGGCATCCATTGCTGGATCAAGGATGGCACCCATTGCTGGATCAAGGATGGCACTCATTGCTAGATCAAGGATGGCATCCATTGCTGGATCAAGGATGGCATCCATTGCTGGATCAAGGATATACTGCTCTCTGGTTGTCTCCAGTAGAAAGGTGATCATGACTTAGAAGGACTGGTATTCAACATACTTACCAGCTAATACGTTCAAGTCAGCACCAGGAATATGAACTCCTGACTAGACATTGCTGACTAGACCATCAACAACAAGTTCCAGCACAAAAGTTTAAGAATTTATTGAGACAATTAACAAAATCCCAGTCATGATGAAATATATTCCACATTTTCGAAATGCACGTAGAAAACAACACACATTCTGTAATATTGATCATCAACATTACTGGTAAATTTATTGAGATATTATTCGAGCATGAGACTTCTGAATGCAGTAAAAGTGTAAACGTGTATTAATAAAAACCACCTGCACTTTATAATAACAAACAATATAGACAATGGAAATGTATATGAAGATATTGAATGTCTGGACGGAATGGTAAACTAGTTCTATTTTGTGGCAATAGGGCATCAATAAAACTGTGGTGTTGCTGGGTTTGGAAGACAGGAAACAATGATTTAGACATGTTATTTGTGTGCATATATACAAAGAAGCGTTTTCTGAAACCGGAAAATATTCGCCTGCGAACGTTGTTTAAACTTTCAAATACCGGTATGCGCAAAGCATAGGATCCTGTGCACAGGTTTGAACATACTCAACTTTGTGATGATTGTTGATGATTGTGTCAGTGAATATGCAATACAGTGATTATCACATGATTATAAACGTAATCCAAATATAGTCGTGGTGCAAATACATTTTACAGGTATTGCTAATGCTATAGAATACCTAGTCCTTGTCAACGATGTTTCATAGCAATCTTTTCGATTTTTAATGATTTTGATAATTTCTGAAAATTCCTAGATGTAACAAAATATTTTGCTACGAAGCGTCATTGAAAAGGACTATCGTAAACCTGGTGTGGAATATGGTGCTATATAACTGGACATATTATTATCATTATTATTAGTATCGTATTTATAAAGGTGTTTATGGTCAATAGAAGATCTCATTTTCAAAAAGGTTATTTGGGATTACAAGGATTTAATCATTTCAAAAATACTTCCTATAAATATTATCCCTTATTATCCCTTTCATAACATAGATACGAAGCATTTGAATGACAGGAAGAAGACATCAAATTGTACAGACATTGTTGAACAGGGACATTTGAAAACATCAAATATGATTTATCAGAGCGAGAATAGCCATTGACATTTTCAAGAAAAGCAAACCGAATTTAGTTCAGAAATAGTTTGCAATGCAGACTGGAGTAGAGATCAGCCAAAGAATTCTTCGTCAAAAACAGGAAAGGTAAATAACATGACTAATTATAATTTTATTTTGTTGTTGTTAATTGTTTTCTTTCCTGTCATCAGATATTCTAAAAATAATATAATTCTAATCTGTGAACATTAATAATAATAATTATCGATAAATATTCAATTAGAAACACAGAATGAGTGTACATCTTGTTTGCCATCTGAGAAATGTATGCACATAAATACTATAGTAAAATACTAACAACATGCCATGTGACTACATTTGGTGGGGGTATATCATGCACATACATATAAGCATACTCACGTGTAAATATAAATATGATATCGCCATAGTATGTGAATCTGTGAATACTGGTATGAAGAGCTTAAAAGGACGGAATGTTGTAAAAATATAATCATATACATTATATCAAAGACAGGAATAAACATATAATAATACAAGTACATTGGCATTTATGATATGCATAGTGATTAATAAGCAGTAGAGCCACTGGATCACGTTGTCTAATTAAATACTAGTAGATAAATTAATGATTTTGTGGATTTCAAATACACAGGAATACTCAATGTTGAATACTAGTACAGTACATATATGAGGACTATCTTTGACATTAGTGGATACTATAGTAAATATATATATATAACTTTTTAATACAATCATTTTGGCTATTTATCGTGAGTCAAATGATAGATATAATTTATATTAAATGGAATAAAAATAATTCAAATAATATCAATGAAAATATTTCTTAGAGATCTATACAAATGCAGTGAGATGAATGCCAAGTGAACGAAGAAAGTAATCCAATGGTCATAGTTATCTGTAAATTGTATGGCTCTGTGGGGCAATTCCTACATTCTAAGACTTCAGGCAGAAACCTCCACCCACTGTCGTGTACGTCGTCGTGTATGTCTTCCTTCCTGGCGTGTAGAACTGTAGATGCCATGCACGGAAAGTGAAGCCTCAATGACGTAAAGATGACATCGTTATGATGAACTCCTAGCAATAGATCCTGAAGGATGTGCATATATATACGTTTGGTGTGGGTCAGCATTCTACTCATGAACGTGTATGTGGAGATCAGAACAGAATATCTAAGTCGTTTTCCATACGATTTGATTGCTTGAGATACGCCATTCATCTACACGAGCACCACCATCTTCCTGAGTTGAGACAGGTCCTTCCGGAGTTGGTCCTCCAGCAGCTTCCGCCGTCCTTCCATGACGGTCCTCATGTTGCTGATGCTCTCATGAACCGTGGCGAAACCTTCCCGACACTCACGCTTCAACTTGGCTGTGTCCTCGGTCAGACGCCTCATGTCGCCATCAATACGAGCCATCAGCTTTGTTTCAATGTGCTGGCGGAGATAACAAAACAAAAAACAATGTAAGTCAACAACCAGTAATGCTAAAATTATCTGCTAGTCAAATTAGAACCTTCAATAGGTACGACATAGCAAGAAATAGAGACAATGAGATTACTATAATTTTTGTATAGCAATGGGAGACAAAAACGCTTACTGTTCTAAATAATACATATAGTTATATAGTATAAAATAGTACACGGTGTTTGTAGCTATAGGCATACTGAGATATCCACTTACTGCCTGTAATTCTGCATAGTGAGATCTGTCTTCAACCAATGCCTCTTCGAGCTTGTGGACGCGGCCCTCCAGAGAATAGTGGTAGTCGTCCAGCTTCTTCTCCAAGCTTTCCTGGAACACGTCAATAGGAAATGTTGAATTGCATCTCACTGACCTCTCAACTGGACCCATTACCTATGAAACATCTGCCTGACAATACAACCATGAAGTGGGGCACTTACCAGCCTGAGATCCCGCGTGCTGCCTGCCTTCTCAATGAGACTGACGATCCTCTGCTCCATGCGCTCTCGCTCGGCCTCGGAGGTCGCCTGCACGGAGGTGATGGAGGTCTTGAGGTCCTCTATCATCTGGCGAGTCTTGGCGTCCAGCATTGTCAGATGGTTGTTGGTGTCTCCCTCCAGATGCTGCAGCTTGATGCGGCTCTCCCCTGATGTCTTCTCCAGAGAGCTGTTGATGGACATCAGCTGTGGACAGACAGGAGAGCATTGAGAAGAGCTTGACAGAGTATAAGCATTACTCGAGAACACTTCAAACACAACTCACTGAAAGACACATCATTTGCAATGAAAGAAAGTGAAATGTATATTCTATAACCATTGTTCATTCAAGAAACCACCAATAGTTCTACATGGATTTACAGGTGACCATATTCAATCGGCATAGCTATACAAGAAAAAACAAAAGCCCATTAATCCATCAGCTACTAACGCCAACCGATGATTGTGTTATATATTACACTGGCCGCATGGACCCACCTGCGACTCTATCCCGTGCATACGCTCCATCAGGCGGTTCTGCATCTCTTGTTGCTGACTGGACAGGATGCGGATTGAGTCGAAGGACGTCCTCATGTCCACGCTGAGTTTGGCGATGGTGGTGTCACAGCGCACGATGCGACCACGGAGGTCTGACAGACCGGTCACGTGATGCATCTCGATGCTCTTCACGGCATTGTTTGTCCCCACTGCGGCCGAGTCTCTCACCTTGATGTTTTCCTCCAAGACCTGCCAGGAATAAAATAACACAAATGCCATTTAAAAGAAATGTTTTCTTCTTCGAAAATACGATCAAGTAATTATGTTGAGTTATTAATTATAGTATTATAAATAGTATTATAAATAATGTATGGAATTTTTTACTTAGTTCAGCTTGGAATTGGTTTGGTTTGCGTTGGAATTCGTTCAGTTTGGATTGGGTTAGAATTTTTCATTCAAGCCAACACTTCCATTACATATGCCGACTAGATTCAACTCACAGCTATATCATTGTTCAGCCTGTTCACAACGGATGTGATGTTGCGGATGTGTTCCTGTAGATGATGTCTAGCGTTCTTCTCGTCCTGCCACGTTCCCTGAGTGAAATTGAGGCTTTCCACCACGTCCTCGCGAATCTTGAACGCTCGGTCGATGAGCGCCTGCGTATTGCGCTCCTGCTGAGCTAGACGCTCCTCGAGGACGTCTAATTGTCCGTGGTCATATCTGACCATGTCTGTGTTGTACGGCATGGCTTGCATGTGTTGCACGGCTTGCACGGTCTGCACGGCTGGGAGGGGCGACTGTAGTGTCTGCACGACTGGCTGGATGTACTGGGTATCGTCGACTACACGTGGCAGGAGATGTCGCGGCGATGACATGCCACCCACGCTGATGGCGGTGTACTCTTGGTTAGTGTCATAAGGAGCGCGGAGATACGGGAGCTTGCGCTTGGATGTCGTCAGACTCATCGGGGACGATCTGCAAACATGAACAAGTGGATGACAACACGAACGGGCAGAAGACAACAGTCAGAAGAAAACACGGTAGCAACGAAAATATGTTGTTGCTCACTTGACACTTACCTCAAACTAATTTCCAAACTATTAAGAACATTCTCTGAATCACCTATAGCAATTGTGTGAACATATCTGACACGATTTTATATATTTATGTTCTGATATTTGTTCTGAGACAATGTGTTAGTGGCTGTATATACGTGTATAGGAATGAGGATAACACTACTTCAACATTAGATTCATAATAATGTCAATTGTAAGTTTGTAACAAACAAGAAATCAACGAAGGTGGAAAACAATGTACATGTAGTTGCTCTGATGTCCATGACGTTCATCTTCGTCAATAATATTACCTCCATGTTTTCAAACAAAGAATACATCTAAAGAGATACAACCTAAGTCTAAACCAATACTTCATTTAAACTGTCCAGTAACTATATAAATATTAACTATGTACAATATGTTTTCATTAGAAACCTCAATAAGGTATTGTTGTAATCTGTAGGTAAAGATGTTGATGCAGGGGTAAATATAGAAAAAATATATATACAACACCAAGTGTCACTGTGATGGTGAAGGTGACAATGAATCCTGGTTGACACAGTTGTAACCAGGACTAGCAGCCGGGAAGTGTCTGTGATAGACCAAGACAATGCCTAGGAACAGTTTGTAATGTTTCACGTAAATAGTTCGTTCTAATTGGCAGATGAATTTGGGAACAAAGATGCAAAGTTTCAGTTTAATCTGACAAGTGATATCCTTAATCTGTACATGTACGTGTACAGACTTTACATTTTCCCCAAGTACAACTTCAAACGCAAGAAGTATTGCGTATTACGTCACATAATTGTGCTGATCACGTGATATTAAACATCTTGTCCACGTTGAAGTATAAGTTAGGACGTGTGCGTGAATAATGTCACGTGATAAACAAATACATTGTTTGAAATTGAAAATGGGAAAAGTAGAGGTCTCTATTTAGTGTGCAGTTTGAAATGATATGGACGTTGCCATTATGGAAATTGAACAATCATCATGCAGTGCCATGGACGTCATTATTTAATTTGTTGGGTGTGAGACTTGGTGTAACTGTACTAGTATGATACATATAGGGGGCCTAATGAAGTAAACTACATGCATACCGATGCTGAGTGAACCATGCATATAGTAATGGAATGTAAATGCTACTCATGTTCTTAAAGCAAGCCAAGAACATGTTGCTGGATCCTGCTGGATCAATGCCAACCATTGTAATTGCTGTATACGTGTAGGCCTATGGCGTCTTCGGTAGGTAGCCGACAGTGGGAAGGTTAACGTGCTAACTGAGGTGCAAAAAGGGTGGACTCGGTGAATCGTTATTCGCTTACTTGGATTTCACCTTTTTCATATTCATGTAGCGGATGATTCTGTATCCCTTGTAGAAATACCACGCATGAATCCAGGCTTAGCATGACAGTTAGACAGAGCATGAGCATATATTATAACATATACACGCAATCGTGGTTTTCAGAGCAGACATTAATTAGGCTATTATTGCTGTACTCGTATAATGGAAGACTAAATTTCAATGACAATCATATATGTAGGTCTATGCCTACTTAGTTCATTCAGGGTGACGATCATGCCAGAATCTTTAGTAATGTACTTTTCGTGATGGCACTGAAAACCTCCACAAATACATCTTAAACCTTAACAAATGCATCATGAATGTTAGTATATGAATGCTAAACCTAACCAAATACATGGTCAGCTTAAACAGACAATGCCATATCTATAAAGGACAGAACATCCTTAACAAATACAGTCAAAGCCTAAAGGAATACACCCCAAGATAAATATATACCGGGTAATCTAAACATAAACAAATAAAGGCAATCAAATAAAGCATTCATAAACTTCAAAACTTCATTTACATAAGCATTCTAACAGTCTTTCAAAACTTCATTTACATACTGGTCATAAACTCAACAACACGATATGAACAGCAGGACTTCCTATACCATTGTATAAACTTGCATCATATTAATTAACCAAGAAGAAATCGATCTACATGTAATTCAAGACAGGGATAACGTTACCTGGAATTCTGTGGAGGATCAGAAGAAAACTTGTGTAGGAAACATGAATCTACTGGCACGACTACCGTGTAACTACAGGATCGACCCGTCCTCTGTATATGACCACCCAGGATCACCCATGCAGCATCCTACGTCGTACTGCCGCTGGTGATCACGAGCGCCCTAGGCTCATTACATCCGGCCCATTCAAACGAACGCAATCGCGTGCAAGGGTCGGCAAATATCGCCGAGCAACGTGCTGCTAATCATCATTAGAATGCCGTACATGTGCTGGTACACTGTGGAATGTCTCATAGAGGCAGCAGCTATACCTGCTTAACACTACCTGGGAGTATTCCTTAGACAACTACGGGTAAACTCACTATCTTTGTATGAAAAAAATGATTTTGGATGTGTAAAATATGTTTTACATATTATTGGTACTTTTAACTATTCCGGCAATACCTGAGAAGCATGACTTTAATACTATTTTACTTAATACATCAATTATTGTGCATACAGTGTACCAAATCTATTTTAATTATATATAATTGTCAGACATTGTTGAGTACACTGCATTACTAAGAGCTTGAAGAGGAACACATAATAGCATACATTCCATTGAACAGATTGAAGGACTTCAAGATCTGTCCGGTAAATGCACACAGCCCATTCATGATTATATTTCCATGTACAAATTAATATGCTGTCGAATCACACACATCTACATGTACAGTATTTCATGAACTGGCTATACCAAATTATTTGGAACCCCAACAGAGCCTCTTTCGATAGCCATTGATTTGGAGTAATTAATCTAAAATGTGATCAATATTTGATGACCCGCTCACGCAAGTGATAACAATTCGCCAAACCAAATGCTACCATTTATACATAGATATACAAGGCTAAATACATAGCAGTTATGTAAACAATAGATTCCCTGTAGTAAACAACATTATTATAGCAACCATTATTCAATTAAGTTTAAAATATCTTGCATGTGTATTTACTTTATACCTACATAATTTATAACATAATATAATTGAATAGCAATTTCTTATTGTCTTTGTGCGTGCGTGTTAACTCGTTAACGCAAACGAATGACCGCATACGTTCACACACACACACACACACACACACACACACACACACACACACACACACACACCCACGCACGCACGCACACACACACACAGAGAGAGAGAGAGAGAGAGAGAGAGAGAGAGGGAGAGAGAGAGAGAGAGAGAGAATGCAACATAGCCAGCTATATGAACTTCTATATTGACTTCTTATACTAGTATACATTAATGCATGGACCATCTTTTAATTCAACCGTTATATATTTAATATCCTTCGTTTTCATCAAATAATAAAAGAAAGATTCCACATTATTATTATTATTATTATTATTATTATTAT
>JAUTBX010129058.1:0-10136 GCA_032361465.1 Lepetodrilus tevnianus | reverse complement strand
ATTAAAATCACGATGAACTGTATTGTTGTGTTGAGGTATATCCATAGTAGCACTAGTTAGGCGCATTGTTCCAGGATCCTAACAGAATCCTAACAGAATCACGGGATGCTGGCACGACACTTTCACCTCGGGTGTCCTGGTTTATTTTTGAGCATCCACTTTAGCCTGTTTATGTGTCATGGCCCGGACACATACCTGGGCCCGATATTACGACATTTTTCTGAGTACGATTACAAGTCTCTCGGGCTATGACGTCACATGACGTTTTATTAACACAATAGGGACAGTAAGTCTCGTCGAGGTCATTTCCGGTGATAGGAAGAATGTCGACGGTTGCTATGAATGACGTCGGAATCGTGACGTTTTCATATGACGTCACAAGGGAATGTCGTCAAATGTGTAGCGCATGTAGGTGTTTGACCCGTTTTTGACACCGGATATTGAATGACTCTCGGGATATCTCGTGTCAACTTACGGTCCCTATATGTATTATAAAATTGATCAGTCCAATGAAGAACTATTCTGAGTTCAGTATGAAATCGTCGGGCCTGTTCATTGCTGCGATCACGGCTGCGGTGAGATATTGTCTAACTTGTATCTGGAACGCGAACATGCAACGCCGAGTTGTCCTGGAAGGAAGGCTCCGTTGAAGTGTTTGGACTAGGCCCACTGGCCACGGGCAATCACGTTCAGTGTCTATATCAACTCATCCTTATATCTAAGCTACACCTTTGTTTGGCCATGTTCAATACTTTGAGGGCCTCAAGACATTATAGGTTACTATGACGATGCCGTTGTTATTGGTTACAGCCGCTTGTGATCGTGACGCGTCATTGAAATTTAAATTGGCATTAGCATTGTTGGCTATGCTTCTTTTAATAAGGACAGTAAGTCTCGTCGGGTATCATTTCCGTTGACATGAAGAAAGTCGACGGTTGCTATGAATGACGTCTGAATAGTGACGTTTTCATGTGAGGTCACAATGGAATGGCGTCAAATGTGTAGCGCATTTAGGTGTTTGACCCGTTTATGTACCCGGGATATTGAATGAATCTCGGGATATCTCGTGTCAACTTACGGTCCCTATTCAATCTTTGAAATACCGAAGACATATGCAATGTCATAATGATGATACTTTCTACTTAGCAGGTGCCAAATCCACCCCTAAGGCATTATCTCAGAGCCATACCATAAGCGTTATAACATATGACATATAAATATCCTTCAAATACATGTATATAAATCTACCATCGGACGTGCACTATGCATTATAATCAATTAAGTATTGACTGTAATTTTATTTACGTTCATCGAGGTATGAACGAAAAACCCGATGTGCAAACTGTATGAATCCGAAGCGGTTCATACAAAAGTTTGCACATCCGTTTTTTCGTTCATACCTCGATGAACGGAAAGCAAATGACAGTCAATCCTTATGAATAAATTACGTACCACATTGGTAGAGATTACATTCATTTGATAGTCAGAAATAACAAAAACGTTTATATAAATAATTTAACTTCCAAGCGCAGCGCAATAATATTTGATATTGACATTAGCCGCTACCGGTAAACTGTCAATCAAGCACCTGGCCCAAGAAAAGTTCGTTCATCGAAGTATGTCACTGTATGAACGCAATGTTTTGGGGTCACGTGAACCAATCAGATTGTCGGATTAACAATAAAGTTATTTATTTGTATTTATACGTAATACATTTAAGTTTTGGAATATAGATTTTGAAGGTTCTTAATTGTAATCCTGAGGAGAGTAGGATTGGCAATTTATCGCCATGTCATCAACAAAACCCAGTTCCGATTCTAATCGGAAATGAGAATAAGGAAAGGTCAACAGGTAAAGGGTTAAAGGTTGAAAGCAGTTAGAGGAATGAAATCGAATTGTCCCCCATTCAATTCCACTGGGGTTTCAATGATTATCAACAGAAACTTCAAAGTTGGCGCCTCATAATAAGACATGAAAACGTAGAATTAAAAGTGACAGATCCATTTTCTGCTGTTAAAGTGCTGGCTCGCAATTGTACAGAGGCCCACAATTTATCGACATTCCACTCACGTCATTAGCAAACAAAGGCCTAGAGAGAAATCTAACGTGTCCCTTTTGACGTCGAGAAGAACACACAAGCTCGTACGAGTCCCAAACACACCGGAGTGCATGTCAAAGAAGCATTGCTCACGGAATTGGACAGGTAAAACGTGTTGGCATTATGCTGATGACATTCTCAGACAATTAACTCTCCATGCTAGACTAGTTTGCGTAATCTGAAATTGGATAGTGTTAATAATAAGATATATTTCACAGCATTGCACCATCGCTTAAGCTGATGTTGTTACCGTTGCTATCGGCCCTGCTACTTCCGGTGTTATTACTAGTATTACTATTAATATGATTATTACTACTACTGCTGCTACGGCTACTAATACTATTAGTAGTTTCCCTTATCACATATCACTACTACTACTACTACTTTTACTAGCATAGCACTTGATATACTAATTCCTATACTCTAGCGTGCCATAGTTTCCGCTACTACTACTACTACTATGGCGCGCTCTACAAATTCACATATTATTAGTATTAGTATTACTACTACTACTACTACTACTACTACTATTACTGCTGCTGCTGCAAACACAAAACATATTCCATAGTTATCGGTAACGCTAACACCGATGCAACCATAGTCTCAGTAACACATCGACACCACATGAAGCGATTAACGTACCGCATTGCATAATCTGATACCGGTATGTGTTGTGACCATTCTGCATGCATATCGTGCAGCGGACTACTTGAGTACTTCAGGCAGTTACTATTTCACTTGTCATCATATCGTCGGTTATCTCGTCCTTCGAGAACAGTCTCCAGGCTATAAAGAAACGGACACACAGACACACGTTGAGAAGAAACTAGTGGGAAATGCCGTCCTTGTTCTTGCGATCGTCGGCACCTTCTTATCACAGCATCAGCGAAGGAGCCCACACATCGCAGTAGACCATTCGTCTTCCAAAATGATATCTGCAACGTCCCCGCGGGATCGGGTTTCATCATCTTCAAGCAGACCAGTTCCTGATAATTGAATTCCAATAGAATCGCGATTTTCCTCCCCTGCCCCCTTCCCTTCCCCCCAAAGGCGAGTATGTCCGTGGTAGTTTTGATGAATGCATTTGTTCCACTCTTGAGACCGCCCCGTACAGACCGCACTCCATAACTGACGATCTCTGATGTTTGTGTTCGTCTTGGGAGCCCCGAAAATGTAACCGAAAAATGTGTTCTACTATCGCTTAAAGCGTCGTGTTATTCCCCGGAGTTGATCCTGTGCGCCGAGATAGGAGATACGGGTTTCTGCTTAAAGTTAAACGATATTTCCGAAGAAACAAACATCTGAGGGTCATTGACGTTGATCATGACATCAGTGCTATGCCACTAGCGCTGGTAGATTGTTGTTTTCCATGGACGCCCACATCAGTAGACTAACACGTGTATCTCTTCCCTCAAAGAATACAAGCTTCTGGAACGATCCTCAAACCCATTAGTTCGACCCACCGGGATTTGATGCGATCGCTGTACGGTTATTATACGCTATAATCCTTCGTCTGAGGTCCAGTTAATGTCTTGGCCATTATGATAGACATGTATAGTTTGCTTATATTTTGCTATTGCAAATTTTTAAGAGCTATGGGAATGCGCTAGCGGTATTGAATTTGGCGCATTATAAACAGATACATTAGTTAATCATTACTATTAGTATTATTATATTATATTTTATTTGTGTTATTGGTATAACTATTAGTAGTAATAGTGATAGTAGTTGTATTAATAGTAACACTAGTAGTAGTAGTAGTAGTAGTAGTAGTAATATTAGTAGTAGTAGTAGTAGTAGATTATTATGTAATGTATGTTTTGTACATCGTATCATGCTACAACATATCGATAATGCATTAATAAGTGTTCATGCCTGTTATACTTTGGTACACTTTGGTATTATGATCAAATGAGTACATGATTGTAACAATCCATCAAGGCCGGTAAATAGAGATCCTATTTGTGAATGCTCTGATCTGCAATTATGCTATCTGCGACAAGTTCTCTAGTTCATATCGAGTCAACGTTGCAATATGATGAAATTTCACGCAATCTGAACATGACTTGAGGAAATATTTCTCTGACAAGCGAATGTCTTGATCCTTCCCGAGATCTGATAATAATGAGAGCTCCAATTCATTATATTGTGCGCGGACCGGATCCGGAAAATCCGACTTACAGCGTCGCCTGAAGCCGATGTAATAAAACTTGGGAATATTAGCTGTGGAAAATGCACCCGTGCCTAACCGATTTAATTAACCAGAGGTCTATTTTCCGACACAAAGCCCTTTTAGGTAGAAATCAATCAGGAATACAGAATGTGTGTGGAGACAGAGAGAGAGAGAGAGATATATATATAGGGAGGGAGAGAGGGAGAGAGGGAGGGAGAGAGAGAGGGAGGGAGGGAGGGAGAGAGAGAGGGAGTTATATATAGGGAGGGAGGGGGAGAGAGGGACAGCGATTGAGAGAGAGGAGGGAGGGAGATACACAATGACATAATCACATGAGAGAGAGAGGTGGAAGAGAGAGGTTGGAGAGAGAGAGAGAGAGAGAGAGAGAGAGAGAGAGAGGTGATAGAGGCGGGAAGATAAAGGTGAGAGATAGAGAAAGGGGTGTGAGATATATAGATAGAGAAAGAGAGGGAGAGAGGGGGAGAGAGGGAGAGACAGCGATTGAGAGAGAGGAGGGAGGGAGATACACAATGACATAATCACATGAGAGAGAGAGGTGGAAGAGAGAGGTTGGAGAGAGAGAGAGAGAGAGAGAGAGAGAGAGAGAGAGGTGATAGAGGCGGGAAGATAAAGGTGAGAGATAGAGAAAGGGGTGTGAGATATATAGATAGAGAAAGAGATAGGGGATAGTGATAATTAAATACGGACATGCGAGAGAGAAAGAGTGAGAGAAGTGGAAGATAGAGATATACATAGAGAGAGAGAAGGGGGAGAGAGAGTGCGAGAGTCAGATAGACTGATTAGACTAAATTTAGATACCACCAAAAAAAGTTAGGATCAAATGTTCAGCTTGTTATATGACTGCAAACAGCGTCCAAATGGTATTGTATATGCTGTAGGATAGGATATCTGCGCTAGAAAGCCAGCAATAACCATTGCATTCACTTTGCAATTACGCTCCAATGCTCCAACATACCTTTGCCGGAACAGAGTGCGTTAGGAACGGTAGTGTAAGAAATATGGAACTGCAATTATATCATATAATACGATCTGGAATGGACTTTTGATTAAATCTTCGCGAGTGCCTAGGGAGTTTGTGTCGCATTGACAAAGTGACAAAAATATGTTTTGTTGAAAGTAGTGTTGAGGTCTGGATAGATTGGAATTGAATTTGACGTGGAAAGAAAATATAATGGAGCAAAAAATGGGTGTTTGCATATCGCCGATCATTGCAAATACACGTATTCTTCTGAGTAATGCAATTCATTTTGACTGAAAAATATATTTTGTGAATATTATTTGACTAAATTCCATTCTCCATTATTTATATTTGTATTTTAAATGGTGTTCTCATATTAGTTATTACTTAATGATAATTTAACGTTATTATTTGTTGTTGTGGTAGATCTTAACTACTTTATCAACTAATATATTTTAAAGTTTGTAATTTGGCGAACTAGTTTACATATTTAACCTCAAACAATTGAATTTAAAGGCATACATTGATTATAGGGTTGTCGTTTGGGACCGAATTATATAAAAGCAAAGTATATATATCAGAGATTAACAAGTTTATCAAGAGTACGAGTATGATACGACGGTGTACAACAGTCATTCGTGACTGGATGCCACATACAATTATTGACTCTTTTCTAAGGACAATGTTCTTTCCACCCCTGCACCACAACATGTTATTCCAGATGTGTTAGATTCACAGCACAGTATATTGGACATGAGCATGTGGTAGAACAATGAATTATGTGTAAAGTAGTATGCTTATGTAAATCATATGTATACACACTTTTTAATGAAATTATTATTTCATCAAATTTGTTAAACTGTTGTTGTTCAGTATGTTTACTTAGCATATTTATTATAATATGTGTTCCTCAATACATCTCACCCCCGCTCAATTTCAGCGGTAAAGTGGTTCATAATGTCACATGTTTTATACAATTTTAAAAATTCTTAAACAATATTTATTTCAGAGACACTTCCAGGATCCACGAACAGCCAACGTATTATCTATCTGCAGTCCGTTGCTCAGAACAATTGTAGCGCTACAATAATTGTAACTGGGCTCCCGCCACAATACAATGCGCTGACCTTACAATAATTGTAGGCTACAATCCGCCTCAATAGTTCTGAGCAACGGGCCCCTGAACATGTCTCTCAGCTTCACATACCATGATTACAAGACGACACGATAGACACTTTTAAAAACCAACATATGTTACATGGAGGTTTGCGGAGAGCATGTTATTGAAATATGATATTTACAATGTCATCTTCAATGATACAGAGTATTACAGACTATACCAATAGGGACAGTAAGTCTCAGCAGTGTCATTTCCGGTGATAGGAAGAATTTCGGCGGTTGCTATGAATGACGTCTGAATCGTGACGTTTTCATGTGAGGTAACAATGGTATGTCGTCAAATGTATAGCGCATTTAGGTGTCTGACCCGTTTGTGTCACCGGATATTGAATGCATCTCGGGCAATCTCGTTTCAACTTACGGTCCCTATAGTTATAGCGAAGCAATCATAGCAACTTTGCGACAGTCCGATTCCGCTTATCTGTGGATGTCGCTCGGTTGATCCGAATGATAGCGAAGGTGACAATCGGAATTGGTGGCACAATCGGAAACTGCTTCATCTACTCTATATAATTATGAGATATAGAAAATCACTTGATGCACTTCGGGATGAACTTGCATTTCCTGTTTACATTAGAACCAAATGCATCGTTCATTATACCGGACAAGTTAGCTTGCCGGCATTATGAATTGGTGGTAAGCATGTATCCTTTTAAGAATATTTATAACAAATTATTGATAACAAATCGAAGCTTGTTACGGATAACATATAACGATGTATGTGGTTCAAGGTAAACTTTCTTTGACTGGTACCAGTAACTACAATTTGTGAGTGTCTCCGTTTAAAGGCGTACATTCACATATATGTTTATGGTAATGTTAGACTAGTTTATTGCTACAACTGCAAAGTACATTCACTTGACATACAATTATATACAGTTATGTTTATACTTCCAAAAACATTTCCACCGCTGTATCATAGACACAATTCCACTGGTACCTGAATATGGTCGTATATTTATTTGCTTCTTTATATCAATGCAAGGGAACATATAATGCGTCACAGCAACGTGTGTGTGTGTGTGGTAAATATTCAGTTGCATAGTATGATGCCAATTAAGCGGAACACACTCTACGACCCCATTACCTTATATATATTTTTAATATATATTTTTTGGGGGGGAGACTTTTTGTACCACTGTACCCCTTTTTTGTATATCTTCGTATTGTGATCCAGCGTATTATTTATACTTATCATCCCCGTGTTAACACGTCTGTATACTTTCCCGTGACGATTTGTGATAATAGTCCAATGTCGTCAGAAACATTGAGTGCACGAGTTACACAGTCCGTCTAATAAGCAATGGTCATTATCAGAGCAGAAGAGAACACAACCTGTATTCACTCAGGTCGAGAACATCAGCATATATGGTGCAATAGGAACAGTAAGTCTCGTCATGGTAATTTCCGGTGACAGGAAGAAATTCGATAGTTGCTATGAATGACGTCTGAATCGTGACGTTTTCATGTGAGGTCACAACGGAATGTCGTCAAATGTGTAGCGCATTTAGGTGTTTGACCCGTTTATGTCACCGGATATTGAATGAATCACGGACTATCTCGTGTCAACTTACGGTCCCTATATGTATTATAAAATTGATCAGGCCAATGAAGAACATAAATCTGCTAGGAAGTATTGCGTCAATGTTATTTCTTGCAAACACATCTGCATCAAAAGGGTTGTCTTCACATCCCAAACGTGTTAATGGTCTTCATAGCTCAAACGCGCTGTCTTCATGGCTGTTTCTTTTAAACCCAACAGCCCAGAAACAGTATTTTAGTGCAAACAATGTTAGCATGGCAGTAATGATAATTGAGAAGTTATAGCACGGTTGAAGAAGATCGCTAAAAGCATTATTAACCAAATTCTCAAAGGAAAGGAATAGAAATGCGCCCCTATAGATCATGATTAAGAACCGGCGCTCCAAGGAAAGTTCTCGCAAGTAAAACCTCCCCATAGACTCCGAAGAACGATCTATCAGTGTATATGATGTGTTCTGGTAATCTTAGGTATTAATCACTGTAACTGACAGTGACATTCCTATAATGACATGATTGAATACTAGTGTATATCAAGCTTTCCTTTCTTCCGTGTCCCTCTCTGTATTCCCCTACCTGTTCTATTTTTTTGTATCATGCTATCTCTCTCTCTCTCTCTATATATATATATATATATATATATATATATACTGTATATATATATCTCTCGCTCTCTCTCGCTCTCTACCTGTCTCTCTTTATAAATGTGTACTTTATTGCATACATACACATTTAGAATTCAACCTTTCAACTATGCAGAAACTAGTATTTATTCAAATATAGTTGGTGATTGCTTAGCCTATATAGCACACGTTATTTGTATCAATGGTGAGCACTATCTGATGTTGTATTATTTTTGGTTAGGTAGTAGTTTTACGCGAAAGTTACCTTTCTGACGTAATTATGATAAGATGAGTCGTCTGTACTATGGCGATACAGTTATCATACTTGGTCTTTCAGTACTAGCCGGTGCTCGCAGGTTTACTGCAACATTCAACGTTACGGATGTTGCGGGTTTCTTCCTGCCATAAACTTACAAGCCGTGATATATATGTGAACAAATCTTGAAAGTAGATTTAAAACCAAATTTAAAAAATAATAATAATAACTAATAATATAAATAAAAATCATAACTAATAGTAATCCACTAATCACTGTGTAGTCATGTTGATGCTCATATACAGTTGCATGTATCCCAAGATAAGGTGGGATATCCTGGCATCTACACATAGTTACAATAGGGACCGTAAGTTGACACGAGATAGCCCGAGATTCATTCAATATCCGGTGACATAAACGGGCTAAACACCAACATGCGCTACACATTTGACCGCACATGAAAACGTGACGATTCATACGTCATTCATAGCAACCGTAGAAATTAGTACCATCACCGGAAATGACCCTGACGAGACTTACTGTCCCTCACTGTACGGAGGGTATTACGTTCATCGATGCTGTTGTGCAATGGGTCACTACTTGTTGTCACATAAGGAAGCTATACATTTACAGCCATACCCCGTTGTAACGGTCTCCGTTAACACCGTTTCTCCTCTTACCGGTCAACTTTTAACCAAAACGGATTTCCTACTATATACTTTAAATCGATGAATGATAGATCCGATGATCCGGTTGTTTCGCTTACCGGTCAGAATTTAACAAAAACGGAAGTGTCCGGTATACAGGGGTCTGACTGCATATCTAACTTCTGTTGAAATTAGCTATTAAGCTGTTGGCTGTGTTACCAGCATAGATTATTCAGATTTATTTATTTTAAAGCATTATTCCTTCAGCTCCTATTCCTTCAGCACCCATTCCTTCAGCGCCTGTTTCTCCGGACGTGAGCCACATTTTAGGCAAGGTCAGGGTCAAGACAATTTTGTATTCAGATTTTCGGTCCAGTAAGCAAATCGGATTGTTCTCCCAAAATCCTCAACGTGTGTCAGGGATCATTTAAAATTAATTCCATCGTACCATTCAAAAATAGTTCACATACTGTACAGTTATTAATAAACGACGGAGCGTGTTCCGGGAAATAAACAAACCATGTGTGAACGTGTAATGCTCCGTAGTAGAAGAGAAAACACAAACAATAACGCTATGCCAATTGGTTTTATTTCCCAATTAAATTGCTCTTGTGGATGTGTTTGGTTACTCCAATGTCTACT
>JAUTBX010129047.1:0-10136 GCA_032361465.1 Lepetodrilus tevnianus | reverse complement strand
GACGAACACCAGGTCCGAGCAAAGATAGAACAGGTAGTAAATTGACGTCACCGATAACGCCATTGCACATGCGCAGATAGCCATAATTAATTGCATCAGACGCATCATCCAGATTGCCAGATTGTGAGACGGCTGTATATAAAAAAAAAAGAAAGAAAGAAGAATTATTATTACAAAAATAATAATGATGATGATGATAATGCTGCTATTACATACCACATAGAATCTCAATCCACACATAGAGACGGGCTCAAAACGCACACACGATAATGACATATGTTTTCTGTACTTACCCTGTGCTTCGTGCCCATGTAATAGAAAACCCCAAACACGTTCCTGGAGAACATGGAACTGGCGGACAGGAAGGACGAGTCCGTGGAGGACATGACTGCCGCCGACACCGCCCCCAGTCCTATGACGGCCACAGCTTCCGGTGTCAGATAGCGCAGCACCAGCGGGAGAATCAGGTTGCTATCGGTTGGCGCGGAACCATTCCCATATGTAGTTGCATTCCAGTCTGTAAAAGTCACACATTTGAAGGTATGCTGATAAAAAAAACCTTTACAGTGCCGCTCTTAGATGTTAATGTTATAATAGCACACGAGCTAAAATCTAAATGACAGTCGCCCCTATTCCATACTTGACATCTCTTTTGGTGTATTTCCGGCTGTCTCCAACGGTAATGACGTTAAATGAAAGACGGCAAGGTAATCAATGCCTACTTTCCATTTCCCAGGCAAGGACAAGTCGAGATTGTATGACATGTACCTTGAAAGATGTTTGAATCCACTAAGATTAACATTATAGCAAGGGTCTCCTAGAGGACGCCCTACCTGTGTTGGCACCGACGACGCCTATTAGAACAGCAGGAACAGCCATGGCCATACAGCCAAAGCCAGCTACGTAGGATAAAGTCTTCGCGACGTACACAGTCCTGGCGGACAAAACACGTTGGAAATACACCTGTAAGAAATAAAACGGCAGTACAGATAGATGACTGCTTGGAACACGGATTGTTTGATATTGATATGTCATTCCTGTTGATTTTATTCTAGCGGTGGCTTACTGTGATTGGTAAATGTTTGATCTCTTAATATCTTCATTATTCCGTCTCTTAAACTTACTTTACGTTTTCTCTCTGTCTGTTTGTCTCCACGGTTGTCTATACATCTCTATGTGTCTGGCTGTGTTTCTATCTCTCTCTCTCTCTCTCTCTCTCTCTCTCTCTCTCTCGAGTGAGTGACTGGTTTTGACACAGTGATTATGATCTATCTTAAGATAGTGTTTGCCTTACCTGCCAAGGGATGCCTCCGAACATGAGTAGAAGGAAGGTGTCCATGTAGATGCCGATATCAGTGGGTCGCACCTCACCCAGCCACGTCGTGGAGTTGTCGGAGGTGGCGCTCACGACGATGGAGCTGACGGCGTCATGGGTCAAGGCAAAGGGCACGCTGACCCACTGTAACAATAGTAATGACTGTATTGCTCCATAGACAGGCATGTTACTGTATGTCCGTCTCACCTGTGATTAGGTTAAGATACGAGCATCGTTGACACATGTCACAATATATTTGCACATTAAAAATAATGGTAAGAAAGGAAATAACATAGGAAATTCGGTATATATGATAATGAAATAGTTATCTCCTTTCTCTCTCTCTCTCCTCTTTGTCTCTCCTCTTTCTTTCTTCTCTCTCTCTCTCTCTCTCTCTCTCTCTCTCTCTCTCACACACACACACACACACGTCCTTAACAGACACGCGGCTCTTCTTGTAATATTTAGTTGTAGCGCACGTTCATCCCACAAAAGGCAGACCTCTGCTGACTGAATTACCAGGCCAATGAAGATGCAGATGAGTTGGATGACGTCAGTGTATGCTACTGAGTAGAGGCCGCCCAGTATTGTGTACATAAGGGCTATGGCTGTGGAGACGATGATAGAGATGGTTCTATCCAGATCAAGAATAACGCTGAGTGTTGCACCTGAATAATAATAGAAGAATTAATAATAATAACAATAATTCTGATAGTATTGAGCATGGTAATAATACCAATAAAAGTAACTTGCCATATACATTTACTGAATACTATCAACCGAATTCGTATTCTTTCAGTATTAATGTCAATAATTAGATATTATTTTATAATACTCACCCAAAGCAGATAAAATGGCTGCTGACCAGAAGAGTTCACCTAGGAAGGCGGGAATGTACAACACCACCCCCATTAAGAGCCCGTATTTCCGGGTAAACGGATCCAACATTGTCCCATAATTCCTCATCCGCATCTTCTCAGCGAAGAAATAACCTCCTGTGAAACAATATATATGCATGTACACTTATATGTTAAGGTTGATCTCAATAATGATAAACGTGATAAAACTTTAGTCACATTTTCAGAGAAATAACTTTAATATACACAACGTCATGTAATATGTTGAAGTACAACTTCGTAACATGAAGCATAATTACCATCTGTCAAATACCGCGATATATCCTTCTATGAATATCTGAAACGGTAAGCTTGTCATAATAATAATGACATGGCTCATATATGCCAACTTACAGAGTAGACCGGAGGTAGGAGTCTCCTAAGTAATAATTTCGCACATGATGTTTCAAGAATGGAAATGCAAGAGGCTATGTAATCCCGTGTGACACCGTGAATGTTAGCAGAATATTTGCACCTGCATACACTGTAAGTTGTTTCATAAAACAGACTTATGAGACATATTAAGTATCTCTGTCTGAAATGTTGGTTACACACGTGGTAAAAAATAGTTCTTACCGATGACGAGAGCAAGTCCATAGCCCACAGGAGCTTGACACCATACCAGGCCACTAGTTACGATGATTTCAGATGAACCGTTGATGAAGCCACCTCCAACCCAGGTCGCTGTAAAACGGAAGAACTAACATTAATATCGTGATCAAGAAGGATAGCCAGTTATTTTGATTTTGTAAAGTACAGTATACGACATTTCAAACCAACTGGACTATTTAAAAAAGCTCACGAGAAGGACACGACCAAGCCTATTATATACAGTATACAGTGTTGGATCCGTACTCCTGGAGTGTTGAAAAGTAATTGAAGGCACAACGATTCACTGACCGGGGTAATATTGTAGCGCTATGAGTATTCTTTCGAGCGTGGATTTGGCGCAATATAACTGTTCACAATATCATCATCATCATCATCATCATAATCACCACCACCACCACCACCACCACCACCAACATCATCATCATCATCATCACAATAATAATACCATCATCATCATCATCATTATCAACATCATCGTCGTCATCAACGTCGTCGTCATTACCATCATCATCATCATATTATGACCATCATCATTAGTGCATGTAGTATTAAATGGTATTAGTATATCAATAGACTCGATCGTACCTGTCATGGTAAAGCAACCAACGAAGAGGCCAATGTTTCTTCCAGCCAACATGACATCATCACTGTTGCTCTTGGCCTTGGTGAAGGCCGTCTTTCTGGCTGCCCACAAGCCCACGCCCAGGATGAGCAGGTAGAACACGATGATGGCGATTAAGCCCGGGATGAAAATCGCCATCTTGGAGTAGTTCCGGTCTAGTTGTGTTCCTGATATCAAACTGCAAGGGAAATGGTATTATCTAACAGAGGTTACTCATGATTGCTGAATTGGTTTCGATTGTAGTGCGCAACAGCTAGCGATCAGCTATATCTAAATGGACACATGTTCAAGGTCGCACTAATTGTAAACGCTACTGCAAATCAATATGTATTACTCACCGTGTGTTACCTTGAACAATATCCATCTCATAATGGTAGCGATGAGTGGATACATGGATTTGCAATTGTTAAATATAATACGAAAGTAGTAAATTTGAAGCGGATATCTATGAAATACATATGAAAGACTTGTGAGGAGCTTGGGGTAACCGACCTCACAAGATTGCTTCTGAATCCCCAGCCGATTTGTAGATGTATTGGCTCATAAGAGAATGTAGTCATGTAATCTATGTTCTAGATCTGGTGCAGCGGTTCCCCTAATGCATAGTATAGAAATAAAAACTCTATAGTTGCGTAATACCTGGAAGCATTTTTAAGATGCCAACAGTATACTCTCTTTAATCAGAATAATTTAAGTTACATTTTCATCTTTACTGCATACTATTGAGAAACTGCTACTCACTATAATATGTACAGTGTAGCAGTCCTCTAGTGGTCAACGTAGTGTAGGTATGACCTGCAGGACGTTCATCAATAGGTTGCCTTGGCGTCAAGAGCTTCACAATAGCCTACATCTACATTGCACGTTCACAAACCTTTGTTTGCAAAATGCTGTATGCAATGTAACCCTGTCAGTGCTGGAGGCAACACGATATGCCATATATTGCTCTGCGCGTGTCTAATCTAGTAGGGAACGATTTAATGTAAAGTGAAAGCAATAAATAACACACGAGCCTACTACTTTATAAGAATACGATCAGACCTAGCTTGTTGCGCATCGATTATTAAAACGTACCATGGGCCACTAAGGTGAATACACAATGACCCTCCACCCCCACGCTCCACCACTCTCCATACACGCGTCAGTGATTGCAGGTCAAAGTTGAATGTGTGAGAGTCTGACTGGCCGTGTTAGTACCTATTGTCCTATGCAGGTTTCAATATGTGCATACGAGTAGGCCTACACTTCGTGTGGAAACATACATTAATGACAATACGTGTACCTATCCTTATTGTACCGATCTGGAAAGTACACCGTGGCCATGCACTAGGCCTATATCAATACTCAACCGATGTACACAACGTCCTAGACTGACAACCAGCCGCATGTAGGCCTATTTATGAATTGTGTAACGTAAAACTCGTGTTGTTCTTGAAAATCTACTGCACTACTAACATTCTAGTATCTTATGGTATTTCATTATTCCTAAGTAGGTAGGTTAATTAATACTATAATATCACATACAAGTCGTATTATTGAAAGAACGCATGCGATTATGTTCTTTGCTGATCACAGCAATTGGAACATGGATCAAAACAATGGTACGAACAGATTCTGACAAAACAACAAGTGAGAAACGATCGTGAATTGGTACAAACGCGTTTTGAAGCGAAGCGATCCGGAAGCGGTATGTTCTGTACAATCTTGCAAAACATCTCTAGAGTCTCCCCATTTAATTAATTTCACTTTTAGAAATAGTTGTCCATACCTGTAGTTCAAATAAGTAGAACACACATAGTGGTATCTGCGCCAGGTATATTATCTGCTGCAAGGACAACATTGTTGGCATACAATAATCGTCGGGAGTGTCTTGCCCAGTATACCGTTATGACCTACATAATTCAGCTCGTGTGACAACGCTGGGATAAAAAAACATCTTATCATACAGACATCTGAATAATGGTCAGTGGATAAATACTAACGTGTCTACTTACCTAATGCAGCTGTATACACCTGCTTCTATCGTACTTTTACAACACCATACACATGTATTGGTCAGTACGACTTGTAGATACTTCTATAGTGAGCTACTCTATAAGGAGCTCCTTTTGGAACTGACGTATTGACGTTTAGAGAAAAACACATCCCACAGCTTCTCACTAGACCGGTTGTGAGGTGGCTCGGATCACTGAACCGTGAAGCTTAATTCATTGTTATACCAGTTGTAGGACAACACGAGGTGTGTTTAGTCGGCTTTAGTCCACTAGGCCCGCAGACAGACAGACATTTACAGTATACAGGCAAACATTTATTTTTAGTTTCATCTGTATTAAGTAAAATACGTATAGACAAATACATATTAAAAATTAAAAAATAATTAAAATCGCATGTACACATAACCTATTAAGGTGGTACTTAACCATTTAAAATGAAATAGTGAGAGACGATAAGATTATTTGACTCTATAAATGTATATACTGACGCACCGAAAGCATATCTATATATATGCATATATATTATATATAAGATAGCAATCAATATTTAAATACACTATCTATACGTAGGCCCACGTTGTTTCGTGGATAGATGGCACCCATGCATACTGTCGCAGTGCAAACAAACCCTTGCCGATAGTCAGCTGATCGTGGCTGATAAATACATGCACATTAATGTATTAGGGGTCGCAGTAACTGTCGTTTTGCTCTATCGCATGCACACGTGCATCTCCCCCCAGCTCTCTCTCTCTCTCTCTCTCCACACACACACACACACACATACACACATACACACACACACGCACACACACACACACACACACACACACACACACAAACACATACACACACACACACACACACACGCACACACACACACACACACACACACACACACACACACACCTATATCAACGCGAACGCTCATATAACGTCCAAACAATGAATAACAATGATAGTGTACATCAGAAACCGTACAAGATTCATTTCACTACATACCATAACATGAATAGTTCTACTATTATACATATATTTAGTGACTTAAATATGAAGTTTGTATCATTCCCCGTAGATCAGCTATACGTCAGTCACCATAGTTATACTAAATCAGCTTCTTGAAACGTGGAATATTCAACATGGTTGACATGATTTACAAATAAAATATATTGCAGATTATGTGTTCAGCATGATGAAGCTGAGTTTGGACTCTCTGACTCTCAGGTGCACTGTACAGATGGAACTGAATGCGTATTGATACGAGACTAGCCAGAAGCACTGATTAGAGCAACCACAAACCACAAACCATGCCCCGAAGGACATCTACAGCTAGATCAACACTGGTTAAGCTTACGAAACTATCTAACTTGCCGATGATGTTGATACGTAAATGCATAATTACGTCAGGAAATGGCTAATATGGATCGCCATATTATGTAATTTGGCAATAGCCACAATATTGCAACTTTTCAATAGCTACAAGATGAACATTTGAGTCAAACGGAGCATCATGTATGAATGCCTTGGTCTAGATAACACTCTGGCAAGCCACAGCATCAGCAACTACGTCTCAATTAAGGACAATGCATGGAACATAATTACGTCTTCGTGTAAAGTCCTCCGCCTATTGTATAACATTCTATTAACTTTGTACCTCACATGCTGTAGTTAACAGCCGGAGTGAATACAGGTTCTATTCTGTTCTGGAAACAGGTGAACCATGGCTGTATGGGTGGGGAATAACCATGTGACTCGACATGCACGAACACGCTCGACTGCGTACAAGTATACGTCCAGGATATCCTTTAATTCACGCATCCTCGCATCCAAGCGGTACGTATTGGACTCAGGACTCCATGTTGTACGACATAGTACGCGTCCTGGGGCCATGTTCACGAAGCTGTCGTATATGTAGCGACATCGTTAAGCTGTTCGTGGAGTAAAGTTTGATGATCCAGAAATAGTGAAATGTTACTTCACGAAGGCTTAACGATGTCGTTACGTATACGACAGCTTCGGGAACATGGCCCCTGAATGCTATATAACTATCACTGGCGTGCGAGGATGCGTTTCACGAAGCTCTCTAATCCACTAAGATACCATAACGCTGTCTGTGCCGATAGCTAACACACTGCAAAGAGAGCGCATACTAGTCTCTATAAGGGTTTATGAAAGGAGACCCAATACAATACGATATGTCGATTTATTATGCGATTAACAGGAATATCTATTTATATGAACAACTGGGATATCGTATGCAGACCTTCAAGTTAATGCTATTCATAACTGGGATATCGTATACTAGTATATACTTTCGATTTATGACATAATTTACTGTGATAACGTATCCACCTTCAGGTTATAACTGGGACATCGTATGCACATCGTTCTTTTGGCATATACTTCAAGCTATGGTAAATGCATTCTATAAGCCCCCCCCCTCCCCCTCCATCCGGTCCCTACACACACACACACACACACACACACACGCACGCCACACCACACACACACGCCACACCACACACACATACACACACACACACACACACACACACACACGTTTCATTATGCTAACATCAGGTCGTAATGGTTATGTAGTACTATATGCTATCTACAATTGCAACTGACCTTAATATTCGAGTGTCTGGTATATGGCGGTTATTGAATGAATGAATGAATGAATGCATGCATGAATGACGGGGACGGGGATAATGTGCAAAGAAAGAGAACCATTCAATGTGTCTGCCAAAGAAATCTCTTCCCAGAGTTGTCGCAGCATTTCATGTCTGACCTACTTAATGTTCGATATCAATGAGGATCGGAAATAAATGTCATGTCACAGTTATCAACGTACTATAGTCTATATAACACGGTAAATATAAGTATTTCTACCTGTCCACATGTACCGGATATTCTTCAACAACTTGCACACGAACCAAGGCACCTCACTACTCAAGCCGACTACTTTCTAAAATCTGATAGAAAACTTTCCAATAACATATCTCCCGGTCCTTAATTAATTGCGTTAAGTGACTTATACATATATCATTCAATGTTAGCAAACACATCCCTTGTATTACCACAAAGCTAGACGAAAGCTGGATAAGATTGTAAACCCACACGTATAAATGCACTATAACGCGACTTATTGTAGTTTACATCTAGAGCTCCATTATATCTGGAAGAGGAAGTACTTACAAAATACTGTCAGGTTTACATTAGATATAACATTCAGAGTTTGATGGATAATGTTTGCCTATTACGTCTATTTGCACTAACCTAAGCCACACTTCATAATTGTCATCCGTAAATCAGTTACAAGCTCAGACGTGGCGCTGCTACTGAGGTTATTTACATAATTATACTAATAGTAGTGCACTGCTTCATGATAACATTTCGATATCCGCTTATGGTACAGCTCAGTGTGTATTTTTTTGCTGCATGCTATCTCGGACCATTGAACAGTAAGTCTCTTCTTAAAATAATTGTCTATGATCTGTATGCGACTACGACTGCTTCACGAAGTGAAATATGATGCGTCCATAAAATGTTCTCATCAGTGTGAGTAAGTACTGAATACACACACACACACACACACACACACACACACACACACACACACATACACACACACGCATGCACGCACGTACACACACACACACATACAGAGAAAGAGAGAGAGATCGAGAGAGACAGACAGACAGACAGGGAGACACCCATCCCACAGACACACAATTACCCCCGTATACACGCCCACATACAGAGAGAGAGAGCGAGAGAGCGAGACAGAGAGAGAGAGAGAGAGAGACACTCACAAGCACACACAAACATACACACACAGACAAACACAGACACACACATACACACTACACACACACACACACACACACACACACGCACACACACACACACACACACACAGACACAGTGCACATTTTGACTCGTCTTTATCGCTCTTTGGTTTAGAGAAGTCATTCATCTCACCCATGTTATGTTGCGGTAAACGATGGAGCACCAACTTCCGAGTATGCTACTCATGCATATGATACGCTATTTGGAAGTCAGTATGGGATGTTTCAATAGTTCACTGAGAACTACAACGACAAGAAACAATAGGGGATGTTCAGTCTTGGCTCGTCGTGGACTTGAATGAACTCTATGTGTTGTCCTCTGTGGTAGGTCATCGAATACGCTCGACTTGAATAGGCTATAGTTTGAAATGTAATAAAAAAAAAAAAAGTAATACACAATCTCACTCTCTCTCTATCTCTCTCTCTATATATATATATAGAGGGAGAGGGGGAGGGAGAAATATATATATTTCTCCCTCCCCCTCTCTTTCTCTTCTCTCGCTATCTCTCTCTCTCTCTCTAATGGTTTTTCTCCCTCCCTCCCCTATCTATTTCCCTTCTCCATTTGTCTCCGAGTGTCTGTCTTTGTCTGTATATCATTCGACAGTCTGGCGGCGTAAATCCCGATTATACGAACGCTTCACACTTTGCAAGTTTTTCCTTGAAGGGAATCACGACAATGAATGTATTGAAAGTAGATTAAACCATACTTTGAAAATACATTCATTGAAGAATATTTAGTATTTGCTTACAAACAGTATACTCTATCACCCATATAAGCCTGAATTTTTGTTTTTGCTGAAATTGTAACCATATGTTTGGGCAATGACACTGACATACAATATATTA
>JAUTBX010129025.1:0-7500 GCA_032361465.1 Lepetodrilus tevnianus | reverse complement strand
TAATAAGAAAACCCTAATGTGTTCCTAATGTTGAAAGCACTGGCACCATGGGTGCTCCAGAGGGTTCTAGATGGTTATATAACTGGGTGAGCCACACACGTTTACTTTGATTAGCCCAGATGCGCTTATACTACTAGCTACAGCAATTATCTCCCTTGTCTGTAGGCATATCTCCAGCAGAGATGTATCACTCAAACATGATGGCAAGTCTTATATATTACTATCCGGAAAAGTAAATGCAGTGTATGTTCTAATTAAATCTGGATCGAATCTGCTGCATGTATCCAGTTCCTATTGCAAATGTTTATCCTACTTCCGTGTTTTCTATTTCCGCCCGTCTTCAATCCTCTAAACGTGTCTCAGATCAAATGATATCTCTTCAACATGAAACTGGGAGGTTTTATGGAGAATTCCGAAAAGTTTCGATGTTTTTCGAAAATGAATTGCTTGGAAGTCGTTTTATGCAAAATACCGCGGCGGTATTATTTTCAAATGAAAACGTAACTGTCAATGCAGTTTCTGTGGCCGCCGTAATGGAAGCAGTCTAGACTTGTATATGTTTTGCTAGGAGGGATTTGGTTCAGTTTTGCATCGTTAATCCCAATGAGTTGTGACATCCAATGTGGGTGGGCAGGGATAATTTATGCATTTTTTTGTATTTGATCGAGAAATTGAAGGCCTTCCTGCAAACCTGTTCCCTGGGAATATAGCTAGTGTATAATACGGCAGCCCAGAGGTGTTACGGGGTTTCACCCCCATTGAATACAGGTCACGTAAATTGTTGCTGTTAAATTAATATCTGTGTAATATGGACTTGTTTGACATCCCTAAATCATGTAGTAAAGACATACAATCGCGTTTGTTTTGACATAATAATTATGATAAAGCATATATAATATCATAGGCATACCACGTTGTTTTGACATAATATGATAAAGGCATACAATCACGATTTGTTAAAGTAATATAATTTTTTAAATACAAAACTATGAAAGATATATTGAAATATTGAGAGAGGAAAATATAGTTAACATTTGTCAAATATACTGTAAACAAATCATATACATACTTTCAGGTAACATATGTCAGCAGCAAACCATGAGTGTGTGCCTTTAAACATAGAACACTACTTTATGTAAGCCCAGTAGCAGCGTGTAGATGTATACGTGTGATTAGATCACTTGTACGTAACGGAACCAGTACCAATGACATCGTGAAAGGGAATAGCAGATCTTTGATAATGCGGGTCGTATACATTTTATCACGGAATTCAGACATATATATGTTAAAGAAACACCCCACATGCGCCAACTTGGCAACATTCCCCCCATGCATTGCGTACCCTCAGAATGTTCTTCGTGTAGTGCCAAGCAGTTAATTATAAGACTTGCAGCCAACCTGTAAAACGGCGCTATAATTATATATAACTTTTGCTACCTTTCCAATTTGTCTGGAAGTCTTCAGTTGACTTTTAGTAACAATTTTTAAATGGTTTCAGGACTACTAATAATATATTTAATACGTTTAGCACTTGTTCTGTGTACAATACTTCTTTGATATGTTGATAACCGTATCGCGTTAGAAACAATATGACATGAAATATAACGTAACTAAATATTAATCTAATTAATGGTACCACGTATTTAGCTTGAGAGATAAAATGCATTCGTCACGTAAATTCATGTTATTTTTCAGGTTTTCGATAAATATGAAACCATATTGCTATGGATGTACTTCATTAACTAGCATACATCGTGTTCCATTAATCGTATATCAATCTTATTTGCCAATTTCCTAATTATATTATTCTTACTATTAACAAGAGCATTGCTAACCTTCACCAAATATATATTTCCAGATGGTGTGTGGACGACTGACATCGACTTCATGTTCGCTCCGGAGCGCGCCCACCTGAGCGACGTCAAGGGGAGCATCAACGTCACAGAGTTCCACAACGAGACCCTGCTGATCATCCCGACCCCCCGACCCCCACCCTGGGGCTGGACCAACAAGTACTCCCTGACCGTGGCGTTCGTTAACTTCGCCGCCGCGCTGCTGGCCTTCTCCGTGAGGTACTCCTCCGTGTTCTGGTTCACCAACAAAGTCCTCACCTCCATCTTCGCCATCCAGCTCTTCTTCATGTCCCTCACCTCCGTGTTCGGGTACTGCGGCTTCGCGCTGCTGTACAAGGTGAGCTACAACCTGCACCTCTACGAGAACATCCACCTGTCGCTGGGCTGCGCGGCCATCCTCGTCCTGTACGTCATCGGCGGCATCATCACCATCCTCTCCACCATGACCGTCTTCAAGTACGGCGCCCACTACTTCGAGGAGAAGTTCAAGATCATCGAGAGGAAGCACCACCCCGAGACGTACGTCAAGCAGACCATCATAGTTCAGAGCGGATGTCAAGGCTACATCCCTCACTCGTGCGCGATGGGAGCCCTCGTGTTGCTCGCGGTGTGTAAAGGTCCGATAATGTACGACCTCGTGAACGTGTATCGCGTCAGCAAGGACGAACTCGTCCTGTCGTGCGTGATCTGCGAGGTCAGCTACATGGTGTTCTGGATCATTCTGTGGTTCTGCCTGACAATCAAGCAGAAGTGGAGGTTCAGAATTCTTGATTACGTGCCCTTGGGACAGCCCGTCTTCATGATTAACTCGTCCGAGAACGGACACGTCATGAAGAACCCGTCCTTCGACCGAGCCAGCTCGGAGTCGAGGGATGTCAGGGAGCGTCCGCCGAGTCGGAATCGTCAGAGGGAGTCCCCGCCGGGGTATCTGGAAGCCCTTGCGGTGGATCCCAATGACGACGTGCAATCTGAAGAAGGAACCGACGGTTCGGACAATGTGAACCTTACGGAGAATCCTCTGACAGAGGACGGAGGCGCTCAGGGAGGCGCCATGAGGAAGTCCAGGAGCAAGAGGAATGGCGGCCAGCGGGTCACCTTCGACGAGTCCGTGAGGAGCAACGTGTCCTCCGAGGACGGCCAGCCGCGGAGTCGGACACCTATCGGCGGGCAATCTGCTGACGCGAAGGTGGTCAACGTGACAGTTGATGTGCACAGTGGCGTGGACAGCAGAGGAGTGTTGAGGCGACAAAACGAAAGCACCGATATGTCTCGCATCTACAGAAACAGTCTTAGGAACAAGTGTGGTGAATATTACGGCAACGTGAACCATCTGTCGTCTGACGATGCTCCGTCAAGTTCTGAACCTCTCCCGACGTTAATGTCGTCCTTCAGAGACAAGGTCAAAGAGTCTTCTAGGACCGCGAACAACTACAAGGAACAGAGTATAAACATGTTCCCTAACACAAACTCTTTAGAGAAGAAGGCTCGGCACAGTCCGGCCAACGTCAGTCACACGGACAGTCTCTCCAGGAGGAAGGGACTCGTGGAGGGCGAGGTGGGGGAGGTCTCGCTCAAGCTTAATGACATTCACCTGGACAATCTGGACACTCTCGGCAGGTGCAAGAGAAACTCCTCCTGCAATAGTGACGACTCCAAAAGGACGAGTACGAGCGGCGTCAGCAGCATGTCTGTCGACGTCGCGACGCTGCCGAACCTCGGCAGCAGACCTCTTGTTAATGGAGCCGTGTCCCCGGACAGTTCGTTGAAACGTCGGGGAAAGAACGGATACCCACCGGCGGACAAAGCGGAGTACCTCTTCGCTCGTCCGATACACCTGAACGTGAAAAAGAATGACATTGGGAGGCGGGACTCCGCCAATTATTCGTTGACTTCCTCTCAGGAGACATCCTCGAACGATTCCGATCACGGACAAGGCTTATGCAGCCAAGTATAGTAATTCTCTTCTAAGCTTGCTGCCACCATAACTGATTGAATTCCATGTTTGCTGTCCCAAAGAATGATTGCTTTTCTCTAAATTTACAGTTCCCGGAATGATTGATTGTTTTCTTAGTTTGCTGTTCATGGAATGAGTGTTTCATAAGTTGCTATCCATTGAATGGTTGTGTTCTATGCTTGCAGTCCCCAGAATGATTGTGTTCTATGCTTGCAGTCCCCAGAATGATTGTGTTCTCACAACAACATAAAAAGTTAGGTGTCTTGTTCCAGGATCTTAACAGGATCCTGGCAGGACACTTTCACCTCGGGTATACCCGGGTTTATTTTTGAGCATCCACGTCAGTTGCCCTGACCCGGACATCTAACAGGACACCTAACTTGTGTTTTTGCTGTGTCTACATTTGTTCCAAGAATTAGTCTGTTCTACATTTGTAGTTCTTGGAATGATTCTTTTCTAAGCTTTCTCACCCTTGAATGAGACCGTTCTGAGTTTGCTCACCCGGAATGATTGTGTTCTAAGTTAACAGACACTGGAATGATTGTGTTCTAAGTTTCTGAAATGTGGTAGAACCGATGGTTCTACATTGAATGCATAATTTCTGGTATAAGTGATGACAATCAATTGTGTAAATATTAATTGTTAAGAAATAAGTACATGTATATGTAACACAATACATGTATTTTGAAATATGTTTTGAAGGTATTTTCAAAACTATTGATTTGGTCTTGAGCAAAGTTTCCATCATTTATTCACAATACCAAAGACTGCGAAAGCTTCATCTAGAAAGACAGATTGTTAATGAATATTGCATTCTTGCAGCATATAATTCTCAAAACAAACAGGGTAATCCTTTGAAAATAAATTAATAGGTGGTACATGTTGTCTAGCCCAAAGGTAACGTAAATATCTACCTCAGGTTCATAACATAACGGTCAATAGCTTTTGTTTTGTTACAGACAATACTATGCAATTTATATAATTAAATACTTGCCACTCTTTATTGTTCAAATGTTTCCTAAAATTGAAAGATATATAATACCAGTATACACTTTAATATTTGTATTATGCATCATAGCTATGCCAATGGTATGATATATCGCTGTGCATATTGTACATTAATTTTAATGTGGTGATTGTTATTGATGACAAATTCGAGCTGGAAATCATGTAAAAAGTTTGACTCATGAGTCTAATGCATTTCTTTGTCCACGGTCCTGGGGCCCGTTGCTCAGAACTATTGTAGCGGATTGTAGCCTACAATTATTGTACGGTCAGCGCTTTTTATTGTGGCGGGAGCCCAGTTACAATTATTGTAGCGCTACAATGTTCTGAGCAACTAGAAGCTTTCTCTGTAGCAATGGTCGTAGAATACAGACTAAAAGTCAATGTCAAAGACGTTGGGGGCAATTTATTTCGATTTTTGTAATTGTTTTTATTTCATATATCGTATAATATAAATATTAAAATTAAAATTGACTTCAACGTGTTTGACAATGACTAGAATAAGCTATGTTTATCTTCGAAAACGCTAACAAAAATGGATTTGTTTTAAAACAGGGTATCGTTTCTCGAATGTACTATGTGAGGCCAGTATGAGCTCTCGTAGCGATCTCTTATACATTGCGGTAGAACACTTTCGGGAGCGCCATGGTCTCACACATCCTCTCACACCAGGGATAGTTTATTACGCTCAGGACTCGCTGCATACTATACCCCTGGGGTGCGACGATGGGTCTCATAGTGAATGTGAGAGCTTTTAGAAACGATACTCAGATATATAAAAAGTTATTTCTTGTGTGCTCACTACTTGAACTGCCTTAGTTTTGTTTCTCTGCATGAACAAAGATGACTTGCCCTCACAAACCCATTTGTTTGACTTTAAAAGTCGAGCTTGCAATTTTTGTACAGAATTGTGTATGTTATTTAAATGAAATAACAATATTTTTCACCTAACAGTTGCATTTGGTGTTCATTAACCTTTGTTGTGTTTTAACTGCGAGATTCGACACAGAGACGTCAGAGCGCATGCGCGTGTGTGTGACTTTAGTGGGCGTGTCACTTCAGCAGGTTTTGTTGAAAGATTAGTCTGATCAATATGAGTGATATTATATCATGATTAGTATTTACTAGTATATCAAAGGTGTCAACAACAAACATAAAAACGACGCATTCTATACTTTGCGGAAATTACAGAATTTCAATCGACGGCATCCTGTGTAGATTCCAGAGGTAACTCAGACCAGTTGCTTCTAAGAAAACAGCTGTTCAATTCTTAGCATTCCAATTATTCCACATATAACTTCCTATCATAAATCAAGTCTTCGAATGCATTTATTTAATTCCATTTCTGAACATCTGTGTTTTGTTAAACAAACCTTGACATATAATTATACATTTCTTCTACATCCATACTTCAGAAGCTGCCAGAATAATGTTAGCTCGTATCAACAATGTTAGAAGCAATGTATTATATATTTCTGTTGAAATAAATTCTAAACATTTTCAACGGGTACACTTTTCGAAAAAGATAATTGGTTTGAAAATTTAGAAAATATTGTCTTCGAACATCTTTGACATGCAATATAATAGTGTATATATTGACAGACATGCATGTACTCTACTATCTGAAATGTTTGTAGTTCAGGCCCCGAGATTACGAAACTTTTCGGAGTATGATTTCATACTCAACTCAGAATTGTGTTCATAAAACGTCATGTAAGTTTTGAGTCTGAGCATGAAGTCGTACTCAAATGTTTCGTAATCTCGGGGCCAGGCATCGTCAAGATAACTCTGTAACTGCTACATTAGATACAATCGGTGGATGTAAGCAATTGTCATGCGTTGGTGCTTTGAACATCAAAACAGCTCAAATTTGGTTTGTTCTTTAAACTGATGCACGAATCAAGGAAAAGCAGAGGAAGAAAAACATCTCCTTGCATGAGCCAGCTGTAGTTATGACTTGCCGTGTTTACCGTGTTTACTGATGTGTTGTATTACAAACTAACGACTTCACCTGAGATGTGAATGCATGTGTCTGAAACATGCTCCTTTCATGCCCGTGCTGTAGAAACATCAATAATGAACTCGTTATCTAAGCTCCAGTAAGCATAGTCGGATCCCCGTATTTAACCCTCTCCATGCTGAAGGCAACCAGAGATGCCATAAATGTGTCCTCGGATTGTGCTTAATCCAGCAGGGAGAGGGTTAAAGTCGTGAACATTCCAGTTGCGTTATGCGCAATACAGCTGAACATCAACTGGGAACATGCCTACACTGTCACTTCTCTATTTCAGCGTCATTTATGTTATATATCATCAATGCAATTCATTGTTTTACCACGTAGAATACTGAACAAATACTGTATATTCCATTTAATTCAGAATCTCGCATAAAACTACGCTTTTTTTGATAAATTGAATAATTATGTTACCGTCTACATTTATTATTTGTAAAGCTAAATAATTGTACAAATTAAATGACACTGAACATCAACGCATCACTTATATTATGAATGATCTCGTACATGCTCTACTAACATCGGTAACACTTCAACAAGTTTCAGTTAGTTACGAACAGAAAGTGTGTAATGAGTTCAAGTTGTTGGTAGGGCGTTACTCTCTATAATGAATAATATAATCGTGTCATTTAACTCGCATAACAAATAATAATAATACAACGAAGGCGTAGTCT